>CAJNDV010032144.1:13969-43066 GCA_905221635.1 Symbiodinium sp. CCMP2456 | reverse complement strand
AGAAATAAATTTCTTCAATTCTATTTCGAAGAATATTAGAATTAAATTTTTAAATCCGAAATAAAGAAATTAAAAATCTAGGAAAAGAAATCTCAAAATCTATAATAAAATATTATTTAGTCGAAAGCTCGAACCCTAAATAGAAATATTAAAATTTCATTCGAAAAGAATAATCAAATATTAGATTCTAAAAATAAGACACTATAACCTAATATAATCAAGAAATCTAATTCCTATAAGACATTATTATAAATAAACCCAAAATATATTAGAATCAACAAAAATTAAGAAATCTTAACTATAATGAAAAGAATAATTAATCATCGTATAATTTTGAGAAGAAGAAATTAAATATTCTAAATTCGATAAAGAAATCTTATTTAATAGTGGAATATGAAATAAAATAATGAATTTATAATTTTAAATCTTATAAAAAAAATTTATATCTATATTATTCTTCATATTATCTCGAATCGTGTGGTAGAATATTTATAATAATTCGCGGAACCGCGGAAAAAGAATAATACAACCTCGTTTTATTATAGAAGTATATGAAAAAAATATTATTATATAAAATATTATTATATAATAGAATAGAATTTCAAAAAAATAAAACCTGCTAATTTCAGACAAAAATGATATAATATTACAATATATTATATTTTAATGTCTTCTAACGAATAATATCAATTGTGTTTTAATATAAATTGAAAGATCAGTAAATTAAGAATTAACTCAACATCGTCAATTTTCTCGCGACACCGCTAGATTATTTGGATGGAATATAATATAAAGGCCTCTTTCTTTCGTTCATGACCGCATGATTCCGAAGTCATACAAAGAATTATTGTTGCTCCTCTGCGATTGCACATCCCTTTAGATGCGACAGCCGCGTCAAGCAACATGTGCGGTTGCTTGCAGATGTGGAAGAGCTGCCACTTTTGCAACACAGCAGCTTAGCCATCTTCCGTGATGCTGCGACGAGATGAATGATACCAAACCCCTGTAGGAGCATCTCGCAGACTGCGCAGCCAAGCAATGACCACGAGGACAGTACATTAGTCAGTAGTCCAAAATGTGTGCCACATGCAGTCGAAAGAAAAAGATGTCCATGATTGTACTTGGAAGCAGTAAAACGGTCATGATTGCAGCCTCAACCACTGCTCGATTTGATTAGCGTCCCCACCTCTCGCAACGGGAGCTTCGTAGAAGACTGGGCACCTACCCTGACTGCAGCATGCAGTAAGAATGGCATACTGTCGCGAGTGGAGAGAAGGAAAGGAAAAGTGCATACAGCGCGGCGTATTGCCTGCGGCAATGGCAAGCGCAACCGTGCCACGCATCTTGTCCAAGATCTAAACTTGGGAAGAAGCTGTGGCGTGACCATATCAGCTCTTGGCAGAATAGCTTTGTCTTTGCAATTGTCCGCTTGTCATGTGAGTGAAACTGCGTCGCAGGTTTCCTCTTGTTCCAGATGTTTCTGAAATTGCTAGAGCTTCATCTTCCATATGGAATCATAACAGTCCGTCAGGAAACCTGCTGCACCATGGAAGCTCTCACTGTTTGTCGAATCAGCATCAATGTGCTTATGGCACCTTATACCAGAGACTGACATCACAGGAGGTGTAGTCGAGCAAAGTCTTGCTCTTCCGACTCGACTTCGAATGCCGGGCCTCACTTGCTGACTGGCATGCCGATGTTGACACGTAGTGTGCCAACCTCGTCGATCACCCCCTGGTACCTGAGCTGCCAACACGTGCAAGCAGCATGCTCTGGGCGGCTTCGCAAGGAATAAGGGGGCCACATGGACTTGCCACTGTCTCTCAATGATAAGGTCAAATCTGCCTGGCAAACACCGCCAAACATGAGCGTCACACGTGGTTTCTGGTGGTTACAAGGCCACGGAAGCCTCATCCGTCTCGAGAAGGTCATATCCAAATACCTGGTCAGAACAAGAGGAGTCTGCGGAGTAGTGCAGCATGTAGACTTCCGACTGGCAGTACTTTGCTGAAAATCAATCGTAAGAATGTGTTCAGATCAGCATGGGCCTGCACATCCTCCTGCACACGGCTTTCCCGAAAGAGGCTGAAGTCTGTGTTGCTTTCTACCTGGCATTGACAAGGGAGCTGCAAAACTCAGTCAACACTTTTCAGCGTGTGTCTCCTGCCTTGATGCCTTCCAAACACCGGTGGACAACACTGTCCTGTTTCAGGGACAACACCTCCACTGCCTGCGGCACCTCCACAGAGGCAACATGAGGTGACTCAAGAACATCAAGCTAGTGGCGACACACCGGCCTGGGGGAAAATGACCTGAACGAACAACCTGACAGAGCGATGCAAACCAACAGAGCTGCAGAAAAACAAGATCCTCTTGTGCACACCCTGCACGTGTGCCTTGCACCAAAGATCAAGTGCTCCAGGAAGAAGAAGAAGACGATCTACACAAGTCGACAGCTGTGTTTAATGTGACAATATTCATCGACCTGATTGGCACTTGTGCTTACAGGCAAGATTGCGAGGTGCATTGAGCACGGGCCTTCTCCGTGATCGTCCAACTAGAGTATTGCGAGGACGTGAAGATCAGCAACAGCACGTTTGTCAGAGCTGCCATTACTCCTGCCAACATTCAGACCTATTGATATACTCATTCAACTTCAACTGCGAGCATCAACACGCAAAGACCCACCATAGATTTCGAAGGCAGTGCCCCACGGCCTGAGAACAGCAGAAAGCTAAAAAGATGAGGCTCGGCTTTTCGCTTTTCTGAGGCCCGGTCTCATTGTTCCTTGCCTGGGTTGGGAAAGGACGCTGTCTGCTGTCCAGAAGACCTCGGTAGTACCAAGGTCGTGTTCAGCTTGATTCGCTACAGGTAGACCTCGCTCTCCTCCGAACCGTCGCGAAAATGATCTGCGCCGAGCAATGCCACAAATTGAACCAAGGTTAAAAGATTGAATAATAGGGAGCCTTTCCGCGACATGCGCATGAAGAAGCCACGACGTTTCTAGCGAGCTAGCGAGCTGACTGAGGCTTCGGGCTGGCCTGTCTTATACATTCCCAGAGCTGGTGCCTCATTACCTTTTCGCCTTGTGCGGAGGGGAGGGGGGGGGGGGGCGCGTTCAAGGCTTGTGAGAATGAGGCGGAGGAAAAAGGTTCACGAATTCGAGACAAAATGCTCAAAGCCATTGCCCACTACAGTCATGAAGTACTTAGGTCCCGGCTTCTCATGTCAACCCAAATCTCCACGAGGACAGCCAACAGTGTCTGGCATGGCATGTGAAGTCGCTCACACTGAAGCGAACAGCGCTCTACAGCTACAGGGCTGTGTGCAGGATGGTCACAAAGCACCAAGCTTGCACAGCACAGCTTCACTCCATTCGATCAAACAGGAAGGCGCACTGCAGTGCAGACCCAAGGGGACGTGACTGCAAACAGTGTGGCATAACCGTGCCTTGGGCATCGACCCCTGAACATGTTCTACACATCTGAGCTTCCAAGCTGCAGTGAGGCTTTGACGTCAGAAGCATCTCGTCAAACTGATCGAAGTTGCGGTGCTTTTCCTAACAGCCCGACGTCTGGGCTAGGCCATGAAGAGTCTCACTTCGATTTCCCTGGGCCTTCTTTGCCTGCTGCTCCGTGGCCGACATTTCCGCCAACTCTAGGACTTGGCCTCGACAGACTTGACCATGAACTAGACTAACTAGACCTTGCAAGATGAAGCTCGAGGCCATGGTAGAAATTCTCGAAAGTCATCTTGTCGTACGAAGACCTGCGATGGGGTGGCAGGGGAATGACAAGCAATGCGCTGACGCTTTGTTGAAGCAGAGCACTTCGAATGACTCCCAGCCCGGACTCACTTTTGTTCATGCACGGATCGCCCGGCGCGGCATTAACGTCCGTTCTGCGCAATCTCCATGCTGCAGATAGCTCTTCAGCATGCACCGCTTGGCGTCCAGAGCGGCCCGTAGAACATCATGGAGGACAGGACAGAACTCCGGTCTCCTCTGGCCATCTCACCAATCATCCCACCTGAATTGCATTCCAGCACACATGTCGTGAGAGCATCATGTTTAATCACTTTAGCTGCCATGACATGCTCTGAAATTCTTCGCCGGGCGGCCCAATTGTCTCTACCACAGTGAACTCTGCCTTCGGCTTCTGGTCATCAAGATCGTCTTCAGCGCGACGTTTCTGAGATCCTATTGATCTGCGCACGGTACCGGACTCGCAAAGGCTCCCTGCTTCTCAACTTTGGCATTACCGCCTGTTCGGTCTTGCTGCGTCGGCTGGCCGCTTTCCGCTTGGGGATTTTGGTCCTTTCCTGTCCAGGAAAAAACCATAATGTACCAAAACTGCAGGCTTCGGCAACATGAGCCGTGCGGGAGTTTGGCCTGACAGCTCAGAAGTCCGGAAATCTTGAGCTGGCTGGGAACATGGCTGCTGTTGCTGCGACATTCGTACGGTAAGGCTTTAGAGACCGTACGTAGGCTTTCCTACGGTATGCACATAGGCTGAATGAAAGATCCTGCAGTTGGACATAATCTCGCTTGAGCCAAGTGGGCACATCACCGGGCTTCAAGACACTCTGGGCACGCTTGACAACGTCGATCGTTCTGCCCTGGCACTGGCGGAGGCACAAACTCCGAAACCAAAGACGAATTTTCGGAAAGAAGTGCTCAAACCTGAGAGATACTTGGGCGGTCAGGCACGAGCCTACGAGCCTGAAACATGCAAGGCGCAGATCTGAGGTGAAGACACGTTGGAAACAAACAGCCGGAACAGCACGAAGATTCTGCAGGCATAGAATCGCGAGACACCACTCAATGCTGCGAGTTAGGGCATTTCAGAAGCTCGACAGTCACATTAAAAGGCGCACCCCAGCTGCGCTTGTATGTCCAGGAAGCACTGATCTCCTGGAGCAGCGACGGAAGACGGCCAGAGTGCGGCACCACTTTTCCCCCTAGGGCTTTTGATGGCGTAGCAAAGAAGAGTCTCTGTTTGAGGCTGCCCGACCGATTCGAGCACGACGGAGCGAGGCTAAATTTGAGGAGAGAGACACGGTAGCAGCGTGATATGGCTCGCCTACTAACGGCCGTAGCTGTATGCATAATCCCAGTAGCAGTAAACGGCCTAAGCGATTTCAGCAACAGCAAAAGCAAATCATGATCGCACTCGTACTTCCAATCGAGAATTATGGTAGAAATGGCAACAACAAAAGCGATCGCAATCATTATAACAACCGTAATAACAACACTAATGGGCAAAAGGAGCCGGAAGTTAAACAATAATTGTCACAGCAATAAAGTTCAATAGAGCAGCAATTCACTCCAGCCGAACATAAAGATCTGCAAACAAGACAAAACTAAGAGCCGTTCTGATTTATGGCCAAACACAAATGACCTCAGCACATGAGCCCTCTTGCCATACTGCAACTGCTGATTGTTGTAATTCCGACTGCTGCACAAGAGTACAAGGCCAGAAGCCCATAAGCTAAACCCTAAACCCTAAACCCCGAAACCCTAAACCCTAAAACTCCAAACCAACAAGCAAAAGCCAAGTTGACAATGCCAAGAAGCCGAAAGGAGCCGAAGACCAGGACGACAACAGAAAAAGAATCCCAAATCCAAAACCCAAAACTCAGAATCCCAAATCCAAAACCCAAAATCCAAGACCCAAAATCAAAAAACTCTAAGCCCAAAATCATGAATCCCAAAGCCAGGAAGCCAAAAGAGCCAGGAAGCCAAGGGCCGGAAGCCGAGAAGACAGAAGCCAAGCATCCGGTTTAGGGTTTAGGGTTTAGGGTTTAGGGTTTAGGGTTTAGGGTTTAGGGTTTAGGGTTTAAGGCTTTAAATCAAAAATGTAAGACTCCCAAAAAATCTGCGGCACTGTGGTTAAATTGACTGCAAGAGCTTGCAGAGGGCGGTGTCGCTGTAGCGTGAAGAGCAGGCCCATGCGAAATATAGGTATCTACTCTTTTTGAAATACCGACTCACAACCCTTTCCTCATTTTTGTGTGGACTGAGGCCCCGTCTGAGGCACTCCATGGGCTCACTGAAGAGCGTCTGATGCCTTGATGGGCTTTCCAAGCAACAGAGATATCACATCGAGACTCTCTTCCTGTCCATGGGTTGAGCTTCGAGCTCTTTGAAGAAAGCCACATAGTAGAGCGCAAAGAAGGAGTTCACGAACTTGAGCATCATGCCCTGCCCACACACAGCTCTCCAACGGCAAATCTGCTCTCCCGACCGCTCTTTGGCAATCCAGTACTGGCCTTGCAAAGGAGAGCTGTTTCATACTCCGTTTGCGTCCGATGGTTCTCATAGTTCGTGAGAAATGTTGCAAGCCTCGCAGACTAATGAATTTCAGACCGAGCAGCCGACAAAGGTCCGACGACCCGAAGAGTAAGCTGCAGACACATCCAGCAAGAAGTTGGTGGTCTCTACATAGGCAGCAATGCCGAACTGGAACAGAATGATGCGATGATGCACCTGAGAATGTGTCAGACTGCGCACGCAGTGAGGTTTTCTAGCCTTTGGGTAGCCGGCTTCGTTCTTGATGTTGTGGCGAATGAAGAGGAGAATGAGAATGCAAAGCATCTGGGAGCGGGTTTCAAAGCTCTCGGCACCCAAATCACTTTTCAGCAATCCTCAGACCCATGCGCAGACACACGCTGCGACGGCCATCGCTGCAGCACTCACCAGGTAACTGCAGGGGCGCATGACTTAACACAAGAGTCAGCTTGTTTCTATGACGTCCAGCACTGCATGCTGCAACAAGTGGCCGCTTTTCGCCTGCATGTGCTCCGCTAGATATCGCGTGCGAATTTCTTCAGGCACGTCGAGCGCACAAAGCACGCGACATCCATGCATTTATCCGGTTCCATCTTTGCCTCCGGCATGACAGGAAAGCAACTATGTTGCTCGAGTATATGTTACCCACTGTCCTGGGATACAACAATGTGGAGCCATGCTTGCACCATGAAGGGTCAAACTACTTCTCAGAGAAGTTGTCATTGCGATCCCAGGAAGCATGTCTGCGCTCAGCTCTGCCATCAGGTCTGCCAATTGCTAAGGCTTTTGGATCTCAGGTCTCAACTGTAAACTGCTCACTGTAAGTCTGCTACACGATGGAACTAGCTGAAGAGCAGCTGACCGACTTGCATTACATTAACACTACGCCGCGTGTGGCCGTCATATCCTTCGAAGGGCACGAGCCTTTAAAAGCCATGGCCGGCTCTCTTCTCAGCCCAGCATGGCCAGGCCTGGTACATGGCACCGTGACAAGCTTAATCATAAGACATCTATAATAGTAATAATAGTAATAATAGTAATAATAGTAATAATAGTAATAATAGTAATAATAGTAATAATAGTAATAATAGTAATAATAGTAATAATTGCAATAATAGTAATAATAATGATAATAGTAATAATAATAATGATAATAACAGTAGTACAAGTCACAAGATGTCATGCTCTGGCCTTGCCAAAGGTCACATAAGATGATGGCCTTGACGAAGGGACTGCGGTATCTATACATGCAGTCCTGCATTACACCTGAGGAGCAAACCCAACTGCAGGTGGCGGCGTGCAACTCCTGCCAGGCGGCAACAGCTAGAGGAAAAATCGCTTCGGGGGAGGATGAACAGCCTCTGCAAGGATGCACGACGTGCCATTCCCAATGCGACAGGTGAGACCTTGACTTGCCAAGGTTGCAATACGACATCGTGACGCAAATGCCGAATGCCGAAATTTCCGAACGCTGAGGACATGGACGCTCCGTTGCCGCCCTTGCAATGCAAACACGATCTGCCTCGGAATATCGGCGACATTCAGCCGTTCAGGACTTGCTTTTTGCTCTGGAGGCTTGGATGGACAGGGTGCCTGCCGCTGTGCAGTTTCACAGGTCACCTTTCTGCTGAGCTATCAGGAGCAAAATGCCAAATCGCTTGAAGTTTAGAGGCCTTTTTCTCTCCGCGCTAGTCCGCGCGCCCCTATGCACAGACTGCCTTGTGTTTTTCTCACCGATGCCTCTGCCCTCTGCTCAGCCTGCTTCGTCTTCATGAAGATAAAGCTCGAAGGGAGCGGTCGCTGCAGACCGTCGCCTTGCCAGCGATTTCAGGAGGTCACCGCCCTGCAATTCGCTGCGATTCGCCCCTCGAGCGGGAAGGGGAGTCTGGACACCATGTCAAAGGCCCATACGCCCTAGAACTTCAGCCACCACAACAGGAGCTCCGGATGGGAACTGAAGATCCAATCTCGTCACACTCCAACTCCGAGGCTGAAGGAGTCCTAAGTTCGGCACAGTCTGACGTGGCCAGCGGTTCAATTCAAAAGGTCATCTAGTGGCTACGGAATCACCCTCCGAGCGTCTTCCATCCACTTCGGCACGACGTTGGAGACTGTACTTTCAACCAGCGTGACCATCCCGCTGAGGAGCCGCATCTCGGTGTCACTGAGACTGAAATCGAACAGCCGCGCATTCTCCTCCTTGGTCTGCGCGGCCAGCTTTTGCGTAAGTATGCAAGGTGCAGGCGCAAGGCAGCAATAAGCCTGGAAAACTTGTGTGTTCTATCGAATTATCGAATGTGCCCTCCGAGCCACGATTCTTGCAGCACTGGCCGACTTCGGGATGACGCCGGCGCCAAGCTGCAGTGCCCAGCGATGAAGGACCTTCAGGTGAAAGACCCAGAAATCCACAAACGCTCTTCGGTTTCCGAAGCCTAAACCAATTGTATTCACACTTGGCCTGTGAAGGCGTCTTCTGTTTTCTGGCAGCCATGGCTGTGACATGCGGATCTTGCAAAGGTGGGATGACCCCCGGCCAAGGGTTGATCACCGAATATCCCATCATCACCTGAATCCAAAGCCACAGTGCTTGCCAGCTAAAGGCTTGGGACTTTTAAACCGAACGAGTTCACAATGCTCCCGTTTCAGCCACGCGACAATGTTTTTGTCCTTCAGGTAGCTCATGATGGAAACATCATGGTTGACTCGCTGCTCACCAGGTGTATACACCGAGAACTTGTTCTGCACATAAACAGGTGGTACGGTAGCGAAGCTCAACAGACTCTCCAACTCCTCTGAGCCAAAGTTGGACACACCAAGCGCGCGGATGCGCCCTTCGTGGTAGAGCTGCTCCATGCTTTGCCAGGCTGCACGCGTGGCTTCCGATGAAGCTCCAGGCCCAGGCGAATGCAGCATGTACAAGTCTAGATAATCAGTGCGAAGTTCCCGAAGCTGAGCTTCGAAGCGAGCCCGTAACGCAGTGTACTCCTCCGGGTTGCTTAACTTCGTCACAAGAAAAAGTTCATGCCTGGACAAGCCGGCTGCAGCAACGGCTCGTCCGACTTCGGCTTCATTGCCATAGGATTGTGCGGTATCCAGATGTCTGTAGCCGATCTTCAGTGCATGCAGAGTGGCCTCGAAGCACTGCTGGCCAATCAGCTGCCATGTTCCAAAGCCCAGCACTGGCATTTCCACCCCATTGGCCAGCCGGACCTCTGCATCTCCAGGCTGCGCCTGAGGATGGGAAGGAAGTCGCAGGGACCGACCCCCATACAGAAATGGGAGGCCTACTCTGACAGCCTCGCTGTCTAGCTGGACTCGCGTCGGCGGTGAGTGCGTCATCCAATCTCTCAATGCATCGAAGACTTGTCGAGCATTCCCCACAGCGATCATCATGGTCTCGGCCGTCGGCTCTCTGAAGAAGGCCTCGATCTCCGCAGAAATCTGCGCGATGAGTGCGACGGTGCTTTTGTGCATCTGCCTTTCGGATTCTGGCAGGTTGGCGACGGCACGTCGCAAGTTGTTGCTTGCGTATCGCCAGGCCGTCATTGCTACGAAGGGGTTCTTGCAGCTGCTGCCTGGCCCATTATCGCAATCACGTACGCGTGGAAGCTCAGCAGCGAAGATCGCGGCTTGTGCGAAAGGGACGTCAAAGTCTTCTACCAGGGCAAGGACAAAGACATCACCTACAAGCAACGTGCAAGTGGCCCATAGCGACACCAAGGGCCTCATGGATGCAGAAACCAGAGGATTGAGCCAAAAGCTCCCTTGCGATGCGATGAAATCCAAAATTCGGGCTTAGCTCGACATCGATTGCGATATCAAATGACGGAACACAGGGGCACCGAGTCTGCGGCGGTGCACAGGGGCCTGACGTCGGGTCGATGGCACTGTATGCGCAGGTGCTGGCCTGGTCAGCTTGGCAATGCGGGGTCGACAGCCTGTTTTCACTCCCCAGCCTGGGGGTTGCCGTTCAGCAGGTGCGATGGCGCACAGGGAGATGCATGTGGGCGCATCTGGCTGGGCTGGGCACAAGACGTGGACGGCATGGGTGGGGGTAGCATGTGAGCCGGAGGCAGCGATGCTGGCTGTGACAACATGGGCTGTGGAAAGACGATTGATACAGCCTGAGGCAGGCGGTCGGTGCGGATGGCCCGCGGCGTGGTTGCACGCAGCGAAGCAGGAGCATCGACCGAAACCAACTCACTGGCAAGCCCATTCGGCTGCACAGATCCTGCGCTGTGCCGTGGGCTGGCTGCTGTTTCCTCCGCTGCGGGAGGGAGCGGCCCAGCCGCGCTGGCCGGGAGCTTCCAATTAAGGCGTGGTGCTTTGAGTTCAGCCTGTGCCTTAGCGAATGACTCTGCAATGCTGGCTCTGGCCATGAAAGTTTCCAGATCCCGGGAGGGACTGGATGGACGTGAGTCGCCCCCCCACGGCGAGCTCGGAGAGTTTGCCGCTTGACGGGAAGGCGTGGCTGTTTGAGTGGACTCGCGCGAGCGGCTCCTTCCGGAACATGTTCGCGAGCTGCATGGGACCGTCATACTGCTTGCACCTGGTGCGGTTGACCTTGGAACAAAATGCACGGCTATTGCTGCAGCAATTTGGCGCGAGACATGAAGCAGGTCTCGCATGTGGGCAGTCGACCATGCCAAACGAGGTCTCCGAGGCGGCGAAGTGCTGCCTCACAGCTCGACTTCAAAGCTCACGCACAAAAGCTGCTTCGTGTCTCTCCGGGGAAAACTGTGGCTGGCTCCCTGAGCATCCAGCTGCAATAGGTCTCGGAAGAAGGTGATGCAACGTCGCTCGTTGCATTCACCTGATGCTGAAGGATCCGTTTGTTCACTTGACGAATCCAGGCACTTCACCAAGGTCCACACTTCTGCTGCTTTCGACCACGGTCGACTACCTGTGAACTACAGAGATTAGCGATCGGCTGCAGGCTTCCTCTGTCTGGCTGTCTCTCTCCACAGCTGCACTCTGCTTTCGTCTGTCGCTATCTGTCTTCATAAGCATCGTTTCCATCTCTATTTCGTATACCTGTCCGGGCCTGCCTGTCCATTTCCGTATTTACGGCATCTCTGTTTGTCCATGGGTGTGTGCATACATATACACCTGTATGTCTGTCTGTCTGTATGTATGTATGTATGTATGTACGTATGTATGTATGTATGTATGTATGTATGTATATGTGTGCGTGTATGTATGTATGTGTGTATGTATGTATGTATGTATGTATGTATGTATGTATGTATGTATGTATGTATGTATGTATGTATATGTGTGCGTGTGTATGTACACATGTGTGTATAGATATATTTATTTGTATGTAAATAGGCGTGAATAGGATGCAAGTAGAGGCAAGAATGATAAGTGACAAATTATAAACATATTTACATATGTCTATGCGCATGCATCTATGGAAATACACATTTGTAAACATAGATGCATACATACATACGTACATCCATGCATGCATGCATGCATGCACGCATGCATGCATACATACATACATACATACGTACACACCTACATACATACATACATACATACATACATACATACGTACGTACATACATACATACATACATACATACGTACGTACATACATACATACATACATACATACATACGTAGACATGCATACATGCACACATGCATCATACACATGACATACAAATGTATGTATGCACGTATGCATGCATCATGCATGCATGCATGTATGCAGCTATCTGTGTAACTATGTATCTATGTATCTATGTATGTATCTAAGTATGTAACTTTGTATGTGTATATGTAGATATGTGCATGTATGTCTACGTATATATGTGCAACCATGTATATGTATATGTACATGGTATACTAGGTATACCCCCCGTCCAGGATATGTTGAAGAAAGGGGAGGGGGGAAGAGGAAGCAAATACCGTAAATACCGATAAAAGCACTACTCTCTGTTCGATATGTTCAGAAGGACAAGCAAATGGAAAAGCTCTTCTTTCCAAAAAACTATACAACCAAATAAACCTAAAACCAAACACCAACAAACAAAATACTCTATGTTCGACATTTTTAGAAACCCACAAGGTAGAAAACAAACAAACTTTACACAACTAAATAAATACAGAACAACAACACATCCGGACCCTATCCGAAATATTGGGCTGGATGATTTGACTGTTTTGTTTGTGGCTTGTGCTTTTTCGTTTAGGTTGGGCTCCGCTTGTGCGACTAGTTTCCCGCACGGCAGTGCTCCCACACAGGGACTCTGCATGTGGTCTTCCTGTCTCGTGCGACTCACGAGAAAGTTGCAACCCATGTTTAACTTGATATTGGCTGCAGTATGTAGTTTGAACAAAAGCATTGCAAATAAGTGGTGTTTGCAAAGCTAGCTGGGCCAATTAAGGTTTTGATCCTTTCCAGCTGTCTCTATTTTACGTATATGTCCATATGTATCCATGTATAGTAAATATGCAGCATGTATGTAAATCTGGCATTAGTCATATGTACCAATGTATTCATAGATGTGTCCAGATGTACCTGAATTGTTCTTCCAGGTGCTTTGATTGTTCTTACGGGTGCTTCCACATATGTACATACGTGCACTGTTGCTGAGCTTTCCCAAGACAGATAGGCAGGTACATAGAGATATTAATTTAGAGATATATGTAGACACTGAATTCTAAAGTTCCCAAAGCTGCATAGACTTACCTAAGTCCATCGAAACATGGTTACATGTAATACTACATATTATGCATGCTCCAATGACAGCGCTGTTTGCACATGTAAAGTATGAGTTGTTCATATGTGTATACACCGATGGATTCCGTCAGTTTTGGCCACTCATAAAGTACATTTTGCAATGGGTTTACATAATCATACACATGTTATTAAAATTTCCAGCACTCAATGCTCACCAAAGGACAGATACATTGACACGTATTTAAGCTTTTTAGCTCATCTTGCTTTACACCTGTCATGATACGGCTTTACTAATGTGCATGCAAGTCTGCTGATGTCTGCCTATATAGAGCCCTGTGGATTGTAGATTGTACATTAAGGGGTTATCATTGAATTGTGTCTAGGCCAACAGCATGCAGTGACTTTTGCTGCTTTCGAAGTATATGCTACCACAACAGACGATCGCATGCATGAACATAACCAAACGATTGGTCCTAGCCTGCCGTTGTGTCACTGTTGTTGATATTGTTGCTGTTGGTGTATTACAGGCATATGATGGATAAGACTGTATTCGCAAATGCTCCTACGGTAACGCCCAACAAATAAGCAGAAAACCATCGGAGGCCAGGGTTGGGCGGGCAATAGGGGGCAGACATGTACATGTATGCGCATGTGTACTTGTATGTATACATATAGTTATGAATGAACAAACAAGCAACCATGTATGTATGCATATATGCATATGGCTTGAAGGGTGAACCTGGCCGCTGCATGTTGGCTCTTTCTTTTGTCTCATGTACGCGACATGGAGTCCGATGTGTGCGTGTGTGTATGTATACATGTATGTGTGTATGTTTGTTTGCTTGTTTGTACGTATGTATATATATATATATGTACGTATGTACGTATGTATGCATGCTTGTAGGCCGGTATGTATGCACATGTGTGTGTGTGTATGTGTATATGTACGTATGTACGTAACTACGTATGTACGTACGTACGTATGTACGTATGTATGTATGTACGTATTTCTCCTTCCCTATTTCTGGACCTCTGTCATTGCGTCCGTCCTAGTCATCTCGTTCAACCCGTCCGTGCATGCACTATTCTTGTGGTCTCTCTTGTTCATTCTGGCGAAAGCCATTGGCCGTTCGATAGGACTTTGTCAACCACGTCCCCTGAATGTTCAACATCACCTAGTTGGCGGTGGCAAGGACCATCATCGACCCCCCACTCCCTCCGACCGTGGCACAACTCGCATGTTGGCGTGCCGTCCAGAGGCTGCCTCCGTCGGTCCGTGTGTTCCGACCGCGTGTCTCTTCCACCCAAGAAGCCGAATGGGCCACACGAGCGTTTTCCCGGTGATGTTGAAAATAGTTGCCACCAGACTTGCTCTGCGAATGTATGGCGAGTTTGGAAGGCTTTGCATTAAACGAGGCGTAAAGCAAAAGCACACTTCCTGACACTTCCACCAAAGTGCTGTTCCAATCTTGCCGAATGTATCGTTTGCCCGGCGAAGCGCCAACATGTCGGACAGCTGGCTCCGCCAGCTGTGCCAAGCCGTTTGCCAACACATACTCGCTGGAACCACATTTGGCCAAAGTCTACAGGATTCATTTCAAGGCCGTGAATGCTTGAAAAGAGCCAGCGACTCCTGGAATATTTCCGCACAACGAGTCGGCTCCGAAGCCATTTGCACATGGTCAGGCCATGTAGGGCTCCTTATGTAGGCTCAGACATTGATCAAGTTGGTGTTGAAATGAAGGGCTCGCCTACATCGTGGCCACCACCACCGGCGAAAGGTCCCAGTGTTCACATCCGGAGCTGCAACTGCAAATCCAAATACAGACACCAAGTTTGACTGTCGATGAATGTACGAACAGCTTTGCAAAAGTTATCTCGCTGAAGATGGAAGTTTGCCGCGCACACTCAACACATTCACCCTTGACACCTTCACGACTTGCATTCAAGTGCAGCCTGTGACTCTGAAAGCATTGTTGTTTCAAGTCATGCGCGCTATGGAGGGCTGTGTTTGTGGCAGTGCGTATGGTGACTGAGGGGCTACTGTGACGGCTGAAGTCGCCACCTGTCGTGCGAAGTCGGCATCCTGCGCTTTGCGCCCTGTTGTGCTGCGTGCGGTCACCGCTTTGTAGTGTCTCTCTGCACCCCTGCCAGTTTTACTCCAACTACTGGCGCATCTGTAGATGTTCCCGTCTGCACCTCTTCCCATGCATCGGCATTGACCTCTATCCGTCTACATCTGGTCGACCGTGTGGTTTGAGGTCGCGAGAACATTGGCAACATGCACCAGTCAGACACACAGCCAGAAAACTAATCCACCCGGCCTTCTGCGGGAGAAGGCCTGTCATGATCAAATACCTCACAGGAAGGGTTGACGCAAACACATCGAAGCAGGCACGTTTTGCGGCCGGCAAAGGTGTGCCTGAGCCCAGCGTTCGGCGCTTCGATGAGCCAAGCCTGTCCTGATCTGAATTTGGAACCGTGGGTGCATGTTGCAGGGACACACTGCAAGTTGTGCAAAACACTACAGTTTTGTGTGTGAGCTGAGGCTTTACAATTTTCGAAGTCCGGATGTGGTTTGCAGGCAGCATGCAGCTTGCAGGCTGCTGCGCGGCTGGCATCAGCACTGAGCCAGCACTAGCTTTGTGCAGTGAAGCTTAGACTCCTCGGGAAGAGGATCCTCGAGCAACGTGAGTCTTGACAGCGTACATCTAAGATGTGTTTTGAAGAGGGATCATCCTCTACCTAGAGCCAAAACAATCACGACGGACCTTTTAAAAGTCGTCGCGATGAGAGAGCAGGTTTGCACCCTCGTGAATTCTTGCGCTGTCCCTCTGGGAGAACTGGACAGAGCCCAGAGCGACATGGCACCTGCTCCAGTTCACGGAGCTGCTCATCTTGCACAAGTTTTCGTCTGCATCTACAGCTTAGCGGCAGCTCTTGTAGCTGCAATTTACCAAACCTCGACGCAGAGTTCTGCTAAGGCCAGGGTAGCTTCAGGTCCCCAGCAGGGGACACAAAGACACAGAAACAGACAAACGGAGAAATAGAGAGATATGAGAGGCCACTAGCCCGGCCGTCCGCTTCGCCCTGAGCTGCACGCTGCAATTTCATGTGAAGGGGTGCTGTGGCAAAATCCGGGCCAGTCGCAAAAAGCGACAAAAAATGCTTCCAAACTGCCTTCCACTCGCTTTCGCCAGCTGCTTGGCCGATCGGTTGACCTGAAGCTCAACATAGCTCAACACTGCCCATTCGAGGTGCAAATCGAACGAAACCACCGAAAGTGTTCGTGGTTCTGAAGCATACGAACCCGCGTTTGAAAATCATCCAACTGCAGCCCCGTCTTGAAATGGAAATGAGTAAGGGGATGTGACATGTGCGTGTGGACAAAAAAAATTGTGTTGCCCACCGCCATGAAAATCGATGAAAGGCCAGGACGGGCACTGAAGAAGCGGCACCTCCGAGCTCCCTGCGCGAATTCCAGGGTCGTCCTTTGGCTCTCTTCACCTCGAGGCGGCTGTTCTATTGCACGTGCAGCTCTGACAGTAAAGGCATTACACGCCAAATCCAACCCGTCTGGAAAACTATCCGCGACAGAGACTCTTTTGGCTACACAGTTGCGAGCCAGGGTACCTCGTGCATTGGGCGCCAAGTTCGCCTGGAAGCCGGATCGAATCATACACAGCTATGCGATTACATGCAAATGGATGTCGGAAGGGGGGATCTTCATGTCATTTGATACAGCTGCTGTGTCCGTGAAAACTGCGAACAGTTCTCGCTGCTCAAGACTGTGTGCTGGCGGGTTCTCACCGATGTTAGGGTTGAGTCCAGGATCCGGTCATGTGCTGGTCCTTGTAGGTTGCTTGGGTGTCACGACAATCACTACAAAAGATGTAGCACCGGTGGGACGACCTAGGCTGAAGACGGTGCAACTACCCAGAAACCTTGTTGTTCCTCCTGCAGCTTGCCCTGCTCACGAGCACAGACAAAGGCCATGTTTCAAGAGCTGAAACCCGAGTTTAACTGAGTTGAGGACTGGAGGATCCCGCATCTCCTGGTCCTCAGCCTGCACCTGAGCCCCGGCTGGGAGGAGTCACAGGCGGGAGAACGAAAGCACACAAACACAGGTTTCGGCCGGATGGCAGGCTTCAAGTCGGAAGCCGGCCGCAGCGCTCCCAACCAATGCTGCCCCTCCGGAGCGCTGGCGGCGCTTGCGGCGCTGGCGGCGCTGGCGGCCGAGGGCCCTGCCGAGTGCCGTGCCGGCCCCGCAGCTGCCGCCGAGGCTGCCGTAGCCGCCGTGGGTGCCATCTCTGTGGGCTTCAGGCGCTCGAGTGCGTGGACCAGAGATCCGGCCCAGGGCCCAAAGATGGAGTCTCCGGTCTGGCTTTCGCTTGGTCGGGGCTCTGTGAGAGGGCCCGGGCCTGGGGCTGGTCGCTCCGCCCGCTCCGCTTTCACGTCGCTCATGAAAGCGCTGGCAGCCTTGGCCGCATTCAACTGCAGCTTCGGAATTGGATGAATCTCCTTCTGCTCCTTTTTGGAAGAGGCCGGCGAAACAACCTCTTCTTCCACATAATCGCATCTCTCTACAATAGACGTCTTTGGAATCTCGTGGTCAAGTACAGACGTAGTGGAAGCCTTGGATGCGTTTCTGTTGCGACCGTCTGATGAGTTTGCCTGTGGAAAGCAACCCTCATCAACGGAATGCCTTTGAACAGAGCGATGCATCGGCTTGATAACTCCTTGGACTAGACTGCTTGAGATCGCCAGCTTGTCCAGCGCTTCCTCGAGCTGCTGCTGAACCTTCCATGTGCGACGTCGCTCCAGCATCACCAGACAAGCAAAACAAAAGCTCCGCCGGTTACTGCGCTGCAAAGCAGCACTCATGCGCGAAAGCTCCGTCTCTGTGTCCCCTGCATCTAGCATCTGATGCAACCAGCCCTGCTCCGCTTTGCTGGCATCTTCACTTCCCGAACCGTCATCTGTTCCTTCACTGGGAGCTCGCTCACTTGCTTTCGGGGTGGCAGTTCCGGTCTTGAAAGTATGCAGAGTGTCCTTGCTGCTTCGTCGGCATAAGGCCCGCTCCAGCACATTCCCCGGGCTTTGCATTTCGCTCATGATCGCTTCAGCTCCCTGGCCTTCCCACACCACAAATCGCCTATGTGCGCAACCCTGGTTCGAGATGTTGTGCAGTTCGGGCCAACCTCGCTTGATCTCTGGCCACAGCACCATCAAAGCATCGTGCAGCTCTTCAACGAAGAACTCATCCACTGTAGGCTGCTTCTCACGATCGGCAATATTCCGCATGTAGTGCGTGTCCCAACGTGTAATCGGCATTCGAAGTAAAGAGACCTGCCTCTTGGGAACGGGACTGTCATCTTCAGCATCGTCCGCTTCTTTTGGGCTAGGGCTTGTCCAGAATCGCCTGCATCTCCCAGTCAGTCCTGTATACGCGCTGTAGAGTCTCACCCTGACAGCCCCCCAAATTACGGCCATGAAGGGCACGTCGATCTCCATGTGACGCCGCAGCCAATCAATTTGCAGGCGCCGTGTTCGTTGACAAATCAAAACAGCCTCCCGAAGCGCCACGGAGACCAAGCCGGGGGTTGCATGCCCCGAGAAATTCATGTAACAGTCCAGGGTACTCTGAAGCGCCACTGTGAGGAATCGCCGCTCCCGGTTGGTGAGCTCGCTTACATCCAAGCTGTTGTCTTTGCTGCAGAACTGGACCAAGTTTCCTGAACCCACGCAATTACGATAGAAAGCCAACAACACTTCCTGCCACCACTGCAACTTCATGCCGGCCAGGATTTTCAAGCGCAATGGGCGCACAACCATATCACTCACGAGTGCTCGAAGTGCATAGAACCAGAATACGAGATGGCTTGCAATGACGATTGCAATTACACAGGCCCTGAACACCACGCTGGACAGCAGAGTAGCAACTAATGATGTCTTTCCGGGCTCGGACTGAGTTTCTTCGAAGAGCGACACGCCTAGAAGCGTGACGACCAAGCACCATAGGTTCAAGAGCTCCAATTTGTCCAGGACTTTGTACTCTCGGTTGTCGAAAGGATCTAGGCGCAGATGTTGGATGAAGAAATACATGCCCAAGCAGAGCATGATCGTCGATCGCAGCGTCTGCTGCGGAAGGCTAGCTGCAAACAGAATGGAAAATTTTCGCAACATGTAGATGCACTCATAATGGTACGACTGCCACTGAAATCCGTTGTACAGAAAGCCGAGCTTTCTTCGCGTCGAAGGCATCATCAACTTGTGCCTCCGCCTATACAGAAGAAGAAAAAAGACAGCTGGTATCCCAAGGCCATAAATCAGCAGCCCGGAAAGGCACAGAACGAAGACATGCGTATGCTCGGTACCTCGGCTGCACGAACGGAGCTTGCTATCTATCCAAGGTTGCAAAAGCCTTTGGCCCAGGAGCCAAAGCACACCACGTCCATGTTGACCATCAAGCGCAGTGTGTCGTACTCTTCACACATGGTGCCCTGCCAAAGAGGTGCACCAGAGACGTTCTGAAGCTAGAGGAGAGAAGGGTGTCAGCACGAAAGAGACGTTCTGAAGCTAGAGGAGAGAAGGGTGTCAGCACGAAAATGCAAAAATGCACGCGCTACGCAATTGGTTTACCAATAGTTGTGCGACACTACCACATACTGCCACCACAGCGAACACAACAGTCACCAAATCAAAACCACGACGAATCGCAGCCACCTGAACCACCGCCAGCAGCACCAGCACGAGGGCCCGCACTCTCACCAGGCCCCCATCCAACAGCACAGTTTGCTGTTGTTGAAACTGCTCAACCAGCACTACACAATTGTCCCAAAGATCCTGCAGTGACTCCTCCTGCCCAAAAGGGATGACATCAGCTCAGCACCCCGAGAAAGCTCTCTCAATAAAGTAGCTTTGGCAACATCGCAGTGTGTGCGACACCAAAAGCATACACAGCTGGGACGGTGGGGCAGCCCTGGCTTCTCCCTCTCACTATCAGGAGACCGGGTTGTGCAACGGATCTCTCCACTTTGTTACCACGGCCTCTACGGACAACTGTCAGCAGCAAGGTTGACATCTCTCTTCCTGAGAGGCCTTGAGAAGCGCTTGAATGATTGTCGGGTACAGCACGAAAGCCCACACAACCTCTGGCGAAGGCGAAGCTAGTGGGCACTTGTGGGCTGTGCAAGGGATCGTTGACAGCATTGGAACATGTAAGTCCGCGCATGGGGAACCAGAATACAAGGCTTGGAGGCTTTGTGCTTGCTGTATCTTGCTGTTGTGTCACCCCCTAGCAGCTAGCAACGGATAATCGCGGCTTCGGATGGAGGGCTTCAAGAAATTTTAGCATGCTCTCGCGTCTTGACATCTGCTCGCAGCCCGGGAAACACACCTCCTCACTACGTGCCTTGTGTGCAAGAACTTGCTGCCAAAACCGATTCTTCCAATGTCTGCCAAGATGCAGAAGATTGAACAACCGCCAACTTAAACTC
Organism: Symbiodinium sp. CCMP2456; assembly: GCA_905221635.1. Classification (NCBI taxonomy): domain Eukaryota; class Dinophyceae; order Suessiales; family Symbiodiniaceae; genus Symbiodinium; species Symbiodinium sp. CCMP2456. The sequence goes on along the minus strand of CAJNDV010032144.1, from coordinate 22,584 downwards.
CTTCCATTGCTTGATCCTCGGAACGACACTATCAGCGTTGAGTCTTGCACCCAGTAGCAGGGTTTACGGTTCAGCGGCTTAGGGGCTCAGACGTCTGGAAATGAGGGTTTTGAGATGTTTTGAGGTGGCTTGAGGCTCTGGCTCTGCTTCAGTGTCCCGCAGGCTTGCAAGGCCGGCGCTCGCTGCGCTGGCTGGGCTGGCTGCCTGCAAAACTCGGGTGTTTTTTGGAGGCCTTAGGTATCAGAGGTTCAGGAATGTAGGGGTTTGGGCTTGAGGGTTTTTTGGGGTTTGCTGGCTTACAAACCTTAAGAGCGGTTCCTTGCCTCCGAAGCAGCCAAACTCAACTTCGAGGAGCTCTTCGAACCTTTCCCGAGCTCATTCTCGGAGAAGTGCCTTGTTAGAGATGTCCAATTCCAGCTGTGATCATCGAACTGACGGAGTCTCTCGACAACTTCCTTGTTGCGCTTGATGCGGCAAATGAGAATGACATTCCTTGGAAGACGGGCAGGCTACATAGCTGAAAGCGATGAAAGGGCTCAACACAGAGACCATGACTACAGGAGAGACCCTTCTTGTCAAGCATCTGCAGCAGGCAGAAAAGCATGTTGCAAAACAGGGCTGCCGGCAACATGAAGATGGCCAGGTACATCTGGGCACGAAACACATGCCAACCAGAGCTTTGAAGCAAGCAGTCGTAGCTCAGCAGGATTGGGCCTGCCACGACGTGTGACTTCACTTCAGTGTGAGTTCATATCCCCGCGACTTACTACTGCATCCACTGACTTCACTGCCTTCATCAGTAGGTGCCGAAGGGAATGACTTCTGCAGTTCTGTCCACATCTGGTCCCAGAAGCCTGTAGACTGCAGCGTAACCTGCACAGATCGGCACACGAGGCTATAACCTCGACGCAATAAGTAAGAGGTGGTGCGTTGGATCCTCCTAATGCCTTGTCGCCTTGCCACAAACCAGCCTGCGCAAAAACCAAGTAGTTGATGACAATCTTCAAGATAATCGATTGCAGATGACGAACAGAAAGGGCTGACGAGATCGTGGCTTTGAAGACAATCGCTATGTAAGCCGCGCATGCGAGGATCAGCAGGATGACAAGGGCCACATTGATTTCAGTCGCAGGGCACTCCTGGCAGCGGCCTGTCAAAAGCATTCCATGGGCAATGAACTAAAGACTGAAGATTGGTACGCAGAAGCTTCTCAACAAACAATGAAGCCGGATTCCTGAGCTGCCACACCAGTCTAGTCCCAAATTGAAAGGCCTACATGGACAAAGGCATGCAGGGTACCTCTGCCCGCCCCGAAGACGATGGAACGTTGATTCGTGAAGCCCTGCTGGCACTGCTCGCAAAGAGTTCCGGTGTTGCTGCCCAGGCATGTGTTGGCCCCGAGGCAGATGGAGGCAGGTCGGCACTTCTGGAAGTTCCAGGGCGTGAGGTCAACTCCGGACCTGTGGCAGCGATCACACTTTTTGGATTACCCCGCCCCCCCCCCCGCGCCCCCACACTCTTCTAAAATCACGCAGTCGAGGTCGAGGCACTGCAAAGGCATGCGATAGTAGCCAGCACTCGCTTCTGGCAGCGCGGTGCCCAGTTCTGTGCAGTTGGCTCCAGTCGGGCAAGGTCGACAGTGCGCTTGCGCTTGGACTGCAGCATACGTGCCACGCTCGCATGGGTGGCAACTGGTCGTGGCTGAATGGCGGTAGCCTCAGTATGCATTGTCGTTGCTGTCATCAACACGCAGGGAAAGGCCTTAACACCTATATATAGTCGCAGCTAGTCTGATTGCAATCCCGAGCACGACCAGCATCACAGGGCACACACTCACGGAAGCGCAGAGCATATCCTTCCTCGCAGGGATAGACCAGGAGTCGTTTTGCATCCCAACTGGGCATCTCTTCCATTTCTTGACCACCTGAAGGGGCTGCTTCAAAAAAACGTCCCGTTGTTTGATCCGCGTTTCTAGATCTTCATTGAAAACATAACTTGGTTCAAGAACGATCCTGGGCCTTTACCCAGGACCGTGAGCAAACTCGAGTTGTAGCGCTTGAAAGGCAGCTCCGATTCGGCGAGCGGCTTGAGCTGAACCGTGCGTGACACCAGGGCATCGTCGTCCATCATCCCACTACCAGTAAATGCTAGCCGGCCATAGAAGGTGCTCAAGAAACCAGAGTCCAAAATCTTCTGCCGCAACTTCGAAGGATCGTAGGTTTCACTCTGACTGACAGCATCGATCAAAAGTACCCCAGCTGCAGCTGCAGCTGCAGCTTGGTAAGGTGGCGGGCGACCGTAGGCAAGCGTGTAAATACTAGAGAAGTGTGAACCGTTCGCGAAGATTGGACAAGAACGGCTGCAAATGTCATCCCCCAGCTCCGGTACCCAAAGCGCTGGCCCCGCAATAAAGTTGGCATTCCGTGCCTCCACAGAACCGATCAAATCTGGATGCGAAGCCTGTGTGAGAACCAGAGCTTTGGGATTGAAATCCAACGCCATTGAGGCAACCACAAACATGGAAGCATCGGACACATAGCCACAACCGACCAACACGTCGGGCTGCAAGGTCTTGATTTGTTGGACGATCAGCGTGATGTCGCTAGACGACCATGTGAAGTTCGCAAGGACGGTCATTCCCAATCGATGCGCTTCAGCGGCACCACCAACACAGACTGACTTGGGGAACTCGCCGTCTGCATTCGCAAATACTGCGGTTGTCGCGGATAACACCTCATCTGGTCTCATCCAACATCACACAACACGGGAACGATTCGGAACCATGGTCGGCTGCCAACCCAGCCTCGAGCACAAGGGCACTATGAAGCCAAGAAGCTTGAGTCCTTCGCATGGCATCGACCATATAGCTGTCCGAGGATACCAAAAGACCTCAGAGCAGCATATGGAAATTTCTGAGTGCAGCCATTTGCACCCAACTACTGTTGAACTGCAAACCTTTCTTCTCGGGTCTTGGCCGATAATATGGTCGAAGCCCATCCGAAAAATCGAAGGTGACGCTGCTCCAGGCAGAAGGAGCAGCACATCGGATCCAGCGCTGGCTTCAGCTGCTACTTCTGAGAGTTCCGTGGAGAAGGGGCCGACCAACGCATCGGGTCCTTACTGAAGAGCTCCCATCTCTTTGACATATCATCCGTCCCTAACGCTACTTCTTGTCTCGACAGCTAAGCCCGGCTCGTTCGGGACCCTGCCTGGACACGAAGTCGCGGTAGATACGCTTCACTTCGTCAGCTTCGCTTCGATCGTCCACAAACCACAAGTGGACCAGCAAGCGCTCCCCCCAGAATCCACGGACAGAGGACGTCGGTGCGTTCACTTGTGCTGCCCAAAGCTCCAAGCCCCGGCGGAGTTCACGGGAAAGGACGGCATGTCGGCCCTCGCATGATACAGATGCTGCCACCAGCAGAACCCGCTGACAGCGTGCCAGCGAGTCGCAGAAATACTTCTGGGAGCAGTTGGAACCAGTGCAAGTAAGGTTGAGCAAACCAGGTTCAGGATCTCCACAGATATCGGCAGCAAGAAGGGGAAAGCACGTCAACAAGCAGGCCAGCGCAAGTCGCCATGCCACAAACATGCGAAAGTGTCCTACCTGCCGGCTAGATGGTGCTGAAATGGGACCGCCTCAGTCCACTTGCACCGCGCATTGCATGACTGTTTGATCCCGGCTTATTCTGCAAATTGATGAAGTACCCAACGCTGCGAGAGCCGAGAGGGGTCCGAGTGAAAGCAAACTACAACACAACAGCTGTGCTTCTGCTTTCCCTTCATCGCAGACATGAGCAGCGCTTGAGAAGATGTGCACTCAGCTCGAATCGACCAGAGCATCGGCTGCGGTGACATCTGCCTCGGAACTGCTGGTACTCAAAAAATGTGAGCCCCTACGCTTCGAAAGACGTCGTAATCATTGATCTAAGGACGCTTTCCCATCTAAGCCTCAAGCTCCCGCTGCGTGCCTCCGCAGCAGCGGCACTGACTTGCCCTTTGCCCTTTGCCCTTTCACAGCGCAGGCAGGCCCTTCTGGCCTCTGTCTTCTTCGGCGGATGAAGTTGAGATCAACAGGGAGTCCTCCAAACAGGGCTGTAAATCCAACGAATCTGCCTATTCATGATGCTGAAAGATACCATCGTGTAACCCCAGAGTAGCAAAGCAAACAACACCCTTGAAATGAATCGAAATCCATGAACCTTACAAGTATCGCAAGAGAAAGCCACAACCAAAAAACATATCTCAGCAACATGGGGCATGCGGTAGCACAACATCTCTTGTGAGGAAGGTAGCGGCACACCTACAGTACCCGCTGCAAAAGAGGTATCCAGATGTATCCAGGTATCTCTGAATCTGAACTTGGGCGTCTTCTCAGCTCGGATGGGCTCCTGCAGTCGTGAGGGCGACTCCTCAGAAAAGCACGTGGCATTTCGACCAGAGACCTCACTGCATCTCTGCAGCGGCAGCACCGGCGATCGAGTGGATGCAGTCGCTGGAGACCTTTCCCTTTCCGGCTCCATGGCTTTCGCGGCGGAAATGCTCTGCTTGCATTGTCGCACATAGCAGTTCACGAAGTCATCCCACTCTATGATGCCTTCAGGGTCACCCTCAACCAACAGGCAACGGAATTGCTGCCTGGGGGATTCAAAGAAAGCGGCCACCTCGGGCTCCTGCTGCCGCATGGCAGATAGGAGCTGAGCACGGACCACACGCCCGGCACCCGTCACCGAATCAGGACTCATGAAGAAATCGCGGGCGCAGCGGTAGGCTCGTTCTCGTAAGGCCCAGTCGCTTCTGCGAACCTCACTAAAACTGACCTGAAGACCCTCGCTTGGGAAGGAGTCTGTGCACCTGTCTTTGTCAGGCGTCTCAAACTCGGATTCCGCCTCAATTGGCTTCGGCCCTCCGTCCTCTTGACTTTCATGCGCCGGTGGCTGGGTCGCCAGGCGCCTTCGCAAGTGGGCCACTTCCTCGCGCAGGCGCAGAAGCTCCGCATGCATCGCATGCTCTGCCTCTGGCGAGGCCGAGAGAGCAGAGGGAGCCGAGGGACTCGTCTCGCCCTCATTGGCGATCAGACTCGGACTGGCGCTCATGTCGTGCACTCCAAAGCTGCAAGTGCCGCCATCTAAACTCTCCATGACACCTACCAAAGCATTTTAGCTTCCTTATTGAGCCGAAGCAGGCAAAAGCAAACCTCAAGCCAAACCATCTGTCTTCACACAGATTCTGCGGTTGCAGACGCCCCGAGCGCACTTGAAGATGCGCTTGGAAAGCGGATAGTGTGGCTCTGCCTGCCGAAGGACAGCGACAGCTCGCTGCTTGCAGAGAAATCGTCAGAGCCTGCGAAGTCACAGGGTTGATGAGCTGTTCTCCCGTGTGCTCTGGCCGGTGGGGCTCAAGCTGCTCGACCTCGGGAGGTTCGGGGTGGGCAACGTGGATTCTGGGTATCGTAGCTGAGCTGGCAACCAGATCCATGGATCCCCAGCTGATGGCACACTTGGCCTCCAACTCGTGAGCTCTCTCCCGCAGGGGAAGGGAGAGTGTCTTGGCGGTGCCTCTTGCCGGCGCCAGAAGTGTGGTAGACACAGGGACCAAATACTCATCAGTACCTTTCATAAAGCTAGCGGCCAGTGACAACACAGACCAAACACAGCAAACCAGAGAAGACAGGGAGTACGCAAAAAGGGATCGCCGTCACATTGTCGGGCGTCCGTGCCTGAGGAGACAATGCTAAAACGGCTGCAAACGCGAAGACAGAAAAACGACGTCTGAAAAATGTCTGAGCCACACGCACACCAGTCAATGAATTGAAGGAAAAGGCCTGCCATCTCTAGACTTCAGGCATTCGTTGTTGCTGGAATTATCAAGACTCGCGAGCCTAGGCACGCCAGCGGCGAGAGCCACTTCACATAGAAGGCCATCCACAAGAAGTAGAAGGTGATCTGAATCAAGAAGCAAGGGTGATGCAGGCTTGCCCTCAGGCCAATCCACCACTAGCAGGGTTCACAGGGCGCAGCTTCAGTTGCCTTGTCACCGAAGTAGTCCCGCAGCCGGTTTGCATGCTCTTCGTCAGGCCAGAACCATTTGAACTGGCAAGGTCGAGTCACACGGAGCTGATGCAACTGCCGCACGCTCTGCATGCATCCAAAGAAGCCTGGAGCGACTTGATCTTGTCCATGACAGACTGTTCATGCAATGGGAAGAAAGCCTAGCAGATGTCGGTACATGGAACTGATGCCGGCTCTGCAGCCATACTGGCATGTGTTCCCACCTTTACCTCTTTCTGGTGCAAGAGCTTCGCTACATTGATGCCTTCGCACAGACGGTTGCTGAAGGAAAAGTCCAAGCTCTCAAGCCCTCATGCTTATAGGCACCTGCACAGTCTTTGTCCTTGGATTGGATGATGTGGGAGATCAGCTGGATCCTGGCACATTTGGTCGTCGGTCATCTGCCATCAACAGCTTCTTGCAAAAGATGCTGAGGCACTTGTCGACCGTCTTGAAGATGCCGCTGCCGTCCAGATTGTCCTGGTGATTCACGGACATACGCAAAGATCGCCTCAGGTTCTAAAGTGCCAGGGTCGTGGTCCTCGGTGTGTGTTTGGTAAATGTGTGAGATGATACGCCGGTCGGCGAAGCGGAACTCCGGCCTGAGCTTTTCGACGAAGCCATTGCTGAGGCCGTTGCAAGGTGTCACAGTGCTACGCTTCCAAGCCTGCCCGGATGGTCGTGCCGGAACTCGGCAAAGGCACTCAGATACTCCTGCACATCGGCACATGCTGTGCCACAACATGTATCACCAACAACTTCCATCGACGTGCCTTCTTAAGCTGAAGCTTGTATCGCTTCCTTTCGGGCAGCAAGATTGTTTAGTTCGCCGGAGCTGGCTGAATAAGAGTACGATCTTCCGACCTTGCAGCGGTGTCTCGAAGCTTCTGCGCACCAGCTCCGATCTTCACCTGAAAGGAAACCATGGCACTGCATGGCGCATCGGTTACACAGCTCCCTGCTGAGGCTGCAGCCAAGATTTGATCTCTATCTCTGCTGTAGAAGCAGTACAGGTTGAGGCCGCAGTTCTGCAGTTCGACAAGCGCAGATGCTTGCTGTCGTCAAGACGGACTGCTGCCCAAACACAACCACCCCGGCTCATTCCCACAAGCGCGCCTGCAGCGTCTTTAAGATAGATTCCCGATGTTGCTTCCACATCTGCGACGGAGTAAATGCTAAGTTCTTGCAAGCATGAACGTGGAAGACAACAGCACAGCATCAAGGTTTTTGCATAGTCCGCCATCGATGCGTCGTCTTGCAGCACCACAACCTGGAGGTTGCGAATTCGGCGAAAGATCGCGAATTCAGAGATGTTGCCTACACAAAGTGTACAGGCACTCTTCACGTATTTCGACCTGCTTTGCTTTGCAAGCGGTCCACGCAGAGATCTGTACAAAGGCCTGCCTTGAGCAGCGCCAAAGACTCCGAGCGAGAGGCCTTCGTTGTCCCACGTTCGTCGGTCTATACATGCTAGGGGCACATTGCTGTCCTTTTGCGTTTAGCAAGGACCTGGCCCTGTTGCGTACCAGGTCAAACACGAATGCAATACCCGTTTCCAGCCCCCATTCACCCTTTCCTGAAGCGGGCACAATACTCTTCTGGGCTCCGCCAATAAGTCTATGCTAGATTGCACTAGCACATCTGCAATTGAGTGCATTGACCTCTTGTATGATTGAAGTGACTCCGGGTTCGCACGAAAGCCTCTTGCAACGTGCAGGTGTGAAATCCAACCTACGTCTACTAGTCTTGGTTTTCGTCTATCTCATGCATCAATGCTCAACATCTCTTCCTTGCTTCTGGCAGGAACTTGACCAGCCTCCTTAAAGTTTCTCAAGGACCCAGGGACGCACTACGAGTGGGTATCGCAGAACCCTAGAGTACCTTCAATGGGGGGCCCCATTATAGATCCCTCAGCGGGCACCCTACGAGTAGGACACGGTCAGAGCTCGATGTCAAACCGCGCAGTCAGAGCTGCTCGAGCGGCCTCGTCGCTGGCAGCAAGGTGCAGAAAGATCACTCAAATTTTAATTGGAATACAAAGTATATAGTATATGATACATATAATATAACATATGACATATAATCTATAACAAACGATACATAGCCCATAACACATGTTATATCACCTATGATATGTGATACAAATGTATAATATGTGATATATATATATATACACATAACCTATAACATGTGATACATAGTCTTTAATACACCCATAATATAGTTTTTATATATAAATATATATATATACGTATATATGTAAGGTGTGTACATATATATATATATATATGATATATATGTATATACACATACATATATTTATATTTATATATATATATGATTTATATATATATATGTATGACATGAATATATATATATATATATGGTACCCCTCCCCCCATGTGCCTACCTTCCTCTCTCATTTAACTCGACTTGGACCTCAACCAGCCTCCTGGGGTCCAGGGTCTGGGGTTCTCGGAGCTTCATGAGCATCTAGCTTTATGGCATCAGGAGCATCTTTGTATGCCGTCATGAGCATCGTACGCGTGTACAGTCTTTCGTCCT
>CAJNDV010032144.1:0-13869 GCA_905221635.1 Symbiodinium sp. CCMP2456 | reverse complement strand
CACCAAAGGTAGGCACATGAGGGGGGTAGCATATATATATATATATCATACATACATATATATATATGTTATATGATACATGATATATGATGTATGACATATATATATATATATAGGTTCAGTGTAGGAGTAAACTTCGGCTTGCCATCACGTCACTGAGGAATCCCGCGGGGAGGTACTGGCCTGAGGGCGACACAAATCAGCACCGATCGAGGCAGCCAAGGCAGAGATGATTCAAAAGGGCCCGGACATCTCTGCTGCCATGTCTCCCTGCACCGAAGTACTAGTGGACGGCTATTTCCATGAAAGTGGTGGCTGCTTCTGAATGTGCTTGGAAACCATCTGACTGCCAGTAAAGTGAACTATCAAATGGGCAGACAACCCTACCCTGTGCACGAGCAATTCTGCACAATCCGAGACGCGGAGACTTGAACACATCATGTTCTCCAAACCAGCTCAATTCCTTGGACTATGGCCCCAGACTGCAAAGTGAAACCACATCTGGGCAAAGCTGTGGCCTTCAGCGGGCCCTCGCACCTGCAGACGAGATCTAAATGCCTTCACCAAAAACAAACCAGGAAGCAGCTGGGGACCCCTTCCTCGGGCAGAAGCTCTGGCAGGGCCTCAGAACTGCAGGCTGCAACGCCTACAAATGCGTGAAATTCTCTTGGCAGGTTGCTCGAGGCTTTGATCGGCGCCGGATGCCCGTGGACCTTGACATGAGCGTGATTGGTTAGTCGACGTGCCTAAACCATCTTGCGTTCCCAAGCCCCGAACATGAAGGTGGGTACTGGCATGACGATGCGGTTTGCCTCATGCTGCCATTGTCGCGAAACAAGGGTCCTTTCGACAGCACAAGGCCGGGGCCAAGGACGCCGTGACTTCCTTCATCACTGCCGCGGGAGGCAAGGACTTCGCACCTCGGCACAGCTCCCAATGGAAAGGCTTCTGGAACATGCAGCTGCACAGCAGCGCTTTGCGATGGAAAGCCCCGCACTCGAAAGGCTAGGCCAGGATGCGAAGCTCGTGCTGCTCAAACCTGTGCTCAGATTGGGTCCAGCGCCTCTTAAACCCTGAAACAACGTGCCCTGACCGCCTCTGTGCTTCTGGGGGCTTCTTCGCCCGGACAGGTGAGGTCGCCGACAAGGCCGACATGGCCTCGCTTGCATGGCCGTGTGAAAGAAGATGTGGCCAAATCAGCCAGGAGCTTGACTCGACGTGCGCTGCTGCAGCCTCGCTTTTCAGAGAGGAGTAAAGGAAAGGACCTGTCTCCCAGCTTCCGATTTGGCTCTGGGATACGAGCTGCAGTGAGGATTTCCGACAGTGGGCCGCAAGGTATCTCGCCTGAGCTCTTCATGCAGCCAGGGGTCTAGACACGCCATTGTAATGCGTCTTGAATACGTGCCTCTGTCACATCCGCTGCCCCGAGACCTGGGGGCACTCGGAATGCTTTCTATGTTTTGGATGACATCTGTTGGGACTCCTGCTCGGCGCCAATCGTGGGCAAGACTTGGGAATTGGCTCGCGCCCTTGCAGAAGCACACTTGTCTGCACGCAGCTGTAGCAAGAAATACGTCAACGAGATTTGCTTATCGCAGCCCGGTATCTTGCATGGGCAAGCTGTTCATGTGTGCAGAATGTACGAGTATCCTCGGATCCCACCACGGCTACCTGTCCAACCCGGAGTTTGCTTCTGAGTACACTCTCATCTTCCCATGGCGCAACCAGGCCCCAGTTCTGCAAGCTCAGTTCTGTGGCGAGTTTCGTTCAAGCTCTTGACAGCTTGAAATATGGAGGAGGCCATGATTCCACAATCGACTGCACCTCCATCAAACGAAACTGAACTTTGCATCGCACGCTTGCGCACCACCACGTCAAGCGACGATCGAGAAAGGGCAAGAGAAGCCAAAATTTCAACCACCAGTGGATTCCACAGAATATCAAGCAAAGCCGCCAAGCTTGCATCCAGAGCCCCGGAATCCCGGCAGGCAAATGCCGGGAGATACCCTCTGTGGCCAATCTGCATAACTTGCACCCTACGCTGCCGGCATCTCTCCTTTGGCCCTACCGAGAGAACTTGGCCTTGTCGTGACTGCAGTGCTTTTTGGAATGTGCGATCTGTGCCCCCACTGGCTCACGACTGGCAGGCTCGGTCCACAACCCCTCCAACATTCATTATCCTTCCAACCCCCGAGCGTAAGGCAAGCACAGGTTCGGCGACGCCGCCGGCCAAAGACCTCCAGTTGCAGCTGTCAGAATCACCCTGGCACAACGTATAATTGGGCCGTGCACCACCCGGCAAGGACCTGTCAAGGTTAAAAGTCTTTCCAGCCTATCGTAAGCCTTCCTTCTCGAGTTCTGCCTACGATGCACACACACACACACACACAAAGCACAAAAAGGGCGCACCGCTGAAAGTCCTTCCCGTCCTGAGCGTGCGCCTAGCAGCCGCGCGTCCGTGTGTCTTGCCTCTCTTCTGATATCAATCAGCGGACCTCCTGCTCCTCGGATGTCCTGAAACACTCCAGCCTTGCATGAGCGAGAAATATGGTGACATCATGCAGTGCTTGTCCGGAAGAAAGCTTGAAGTGACCGTGCTTGGGCTGGCACATGGAGCATACATCATCATTGCTGGACGGCAGGCCCGAAGCTGCATGCCCACGCCTTGGTCTTTGCTTGATGAATACATGGGATGAAGTCGGAGTATCCAGTTTGCACGGCTGCAGTTGGACAGCTAAGTGCACTGCAGCAGGCTTTCCAAGTCAGCCGCTCGAAGCTCTGGCAGAACCTGCAGGACCCTAGGCCAGGGCATCCTAGGACCCTACTTAGGGGGCTACAGAAAGAAATGGGACTGCGCTAAACCCATCCCAGGCTTGGGCCTTGAGCAGCTTCTTGCACTCCTTGCTCTTCTCAAAGGCCTTCGGTAGTCCTGACGGAGAGCGCGTGACCCAGAGTGTCACATTGAGCTGAAGCTTTGGGCATCGTGCGTTTGGACAGCATCCTCGCCCGACTGCCTTAAGGCAGAAAAGTCTTTCTGAAGCTGATCCGATGAGTTAGACAGGACCTTGCAAGCCTCAAAGGACTCTTGTCAAAGACCTAGGCTCCTGCTTGGAAGATTGTCTTGAGGCTTGCAATCTCGCTCTTCGTGGAACTCCCAGTCCTCAGCGCCATATTAGTAGTGAGACATCTCAGAGGGCGGCGGCGGGAAAAAACTCAAGGACCTGCAACTGCGCTCTCCGGGGATCTGGCTGCGTCAACCTAAACACTCCCAAAGTCTTCAGTCAAAACTCGAATCGTGGCCGCAGCGGGGGCCTCCTGCCAAGCGACCCTTTCCAAGACGTCGAGGCTGTCTCGGCCTTGCAAGAGTTGCTACTCGTTGCTTCAAGCCGAAGGCCCCTAAACCCCACTTCTGAGGCACGAAGCACGCATTTCCAAGATCCTCAATGAGACTGCCCTCCTTCGCCTTTTCGCGGCGAGGGTTTGTTTTGCTAAGCCCATGGAGCACACTTCCGTTCCGTGTTCTGCGGCCTGCGGGCTGTCGGAGGAACTCGAACTGGATGAACCCGCGTCGTTGAATGCTTTGGCTGCCTTCAGAACTCATCGAGAAGTGAGGCCGGCGATTGCTCGCCGACTGTTGCGCCAAAGCTCAGGCGTGTGCACCGGGGAGCTGCCGATGGAAGTTGGACAGCCGCGCATAAGATGCACTGCGAGCCTCGACAGAGGCTTGGAACCACGCTTTCACTGTCAGTACGCACTTAGCTCTCCAAGCTGCGGGCCAGCCGTGCACACGCGGAAGGTCCCAAATTGTCGCAAGCAGCCTGACGACACAAGCCGCGGAGGGTGGCCGTTGCTACCAGATTAGCTCGATGTGTCGGGGGCAATGGCACACCACTGAGTCTGACAGCGACCTCCATGCGCATAAGGTACTCCATCAGCAAGAGGCCTCGAGACGTGCTTGCTCTAGAATGCATGCTCGTCGTCGAGCAGCTCTAGATGTGGCACTCACAGGAGCTCTAGGCAAGTGGAGTTCTCGAACCTTGTGGTTGTGAAGTTTTTCCCTAATGCATCTTGGCCTGTAAACTCTTTGGTCTTGGCACGTGCTTACTGTGGGCTCGTAGCGGCTCATGTGCGGCTGCACCTGCAGCTGCGCCGCTTGAATTTTCGTTATCTGCACGACCCATACACACAAGCCATGCCGGGGTAGCTGACATGATCGATGCTGACTGTCTCGAACGCTGCTGCACATGAACATAGAATGGAAAGCCCGATTTGCCCTTAATGTCAAGAGGGGGTTGAGGTTACAGGTCTTCGTTCCAAAGCTGTGGCGAGCAGAAGATTCCTAAAACATCGCGAGCGCAAGTCAGCAAAGACAAACGAAAGAGTGACAGTTTCAGCTGGCGCCGGACATCGGAAACTGCAGGGGCAATAGCAATGAATCGGTCGCTGGAATTCTGCAGCAGACTGGTAAAACCTGATACCACCGATTCACGACCCTCGAGCAGTCGGGGCACCACGAAGAGTCTCTCAGCTGCAATGCGAAAGCTAGAACATTAACCCAACAGTTCAAGCTCAGCAAAGCACCCTAATGTGCAGACCTAGGCCGTGGCCTTCATAAGGCACGATATTTCAAAACCCAAGATGTTAGGACTCGGCTGAAAAAACTCAATCACAGAAGGACCATTGGTTAAACATCTTCTCTTGCTCGACCTGCCCCACATGTTCTCTGACTACACTATTAGAGGCTGAGTACCTTAGCCAGTACCTTAGCCCAAAAAGGCTAACCTTTCGAATTATAGTAGGATCATATAAGCCCCAAAGGTCCAAAAGGTTACAGGGCACCTACTCAGCCCCTGAGAAACACGTATTGATGCTGTCGACCTTCCTGACCCAAGGGCCAGGCAAGAGGCCATGTTCGCCGAAGAGATGGGAGGGGGCCTTTCGTCAGCCTGAGGCGTTGAAGGCCAAGCAGGAGTCAAGTTGAACCACGGCAGGCCTGGCTTGCATCCTCCGCCTGAAGATCGGCTTTTGGTCGAGAAGTCTTTCCTGCCACGAAATTTTAAATACCAGCACACCGAATGTCGGTAGCATGTTTCGGAAAATGATGGTGAAAGGCTTGGACACGGTATTTTGGAAACCTCATTCTGCCACAGATTTCGAATCCTAGTCTTAGCCAGAACCATTTCCCGATGAATCATCGCCGTGTCCTGAAAGGCTTCGTAGTGTGCGGCGGGCAGCCATGAGCGCGTACTGGCGACACGGGCCACATGGGGAAGTAGCAGTTGGCTTCAAGAGAGACAATGCCAAGGCTGCCAAGGCCTCTCGGTCCTCCAAGCTGCTGCCAGGGTCTGCCACGCTGGGCGGGAGCAGTGACACAGAAACAGCAGGTACTTGTCCGGACAACGGCTCCTGCCACAGCTACATCTCAGGACTTTTGGTTATGGCTCACCGGGAGATTCTGCGCCTGTCCTTGGGTCCCAGGATGCTCTCCAGGTCCCCTACAGCTCGTGGTCGATGCCACTCTGGCTGAGTGCTGCCTTCTGGCAAGCCCCTCACAGCTTGCACAGCTTCTGTCTTGTCTTCAACCCGAGACCCCTCGGCCCGCAGATCGGGTCTGATCATCTCCGTCGCCGACCGCAGCGGGGCTGGTCCATAAAGAATCGAAGCCAAGATTTGCGACAGCGAAAGAGGTGCAGTGGGAAAGCCGCTGCGAGAGAAGCTTCCGGGCTGCATGCGGCCCTCTGATATGATGCCGTAGCGCTTCACGGCCGCACGCGTTGGATAAAGGGAGACGAAGTTTCGACATCGCGCACGCTCACCGATGGACTTGGCGATCATCTTCAGAGCTGATTCAGGCAGCGCATTGAGAACAACGGGTGGAAGATTCTCATCGACGGGAATGTCCTCCTTCGCGCATTCCCCTCTCCCGTTGGTTGCCTGCTTCCACGGCTGCGCATGATTCCGGGCTCTGTCTTTGGGGGTCCCTCTCTCCGGCGAGCTCACGCCCACAATGTTGAAGGTGTCAGCCAACAACGAGCTCTTGATCTGCCAGTCAAGTGGGGATTCTGCTTGCATGCTTGGGCTTAGGTTCACCTCCAGCAACCATGGCTTCAATTCATCATCTACCAGCACGTCAAATCCGTAGAGCTCGAAACAGTTTTCCCTGCCTGCCAGAACTTGTCTCGTTCTGCTGCTGATCGCGGGCTCCACCGACATCAACGTCTTCACAATCAAATCCATGATGCGAGTCCACATGAGATCAACATCCACTCCGATACAACGCAGGTGCTTGTTCAATGCAGACAAGCTCCACTTGTGGCCAACATTGTCGCAGCGAAGGTCACTATTTTCCACAAACGTGCACGAGTTTTTGTTGATTGAGTAGTTTGTCAAATGACGGAAGGCGTCCTGCATGTGATCCGTTTGTGTACTGTAAGGTGCTGACGCGAAGCGAGTAAGTCCTTCACGATAGATATACGCTTTCAAGGGGTCGAAGGAAGTCACCAGCACATACACTCGCAGGTCAAACTTGAGGCCTTGAATCAACAGTGGATTCATGATGTACCGTGAAACCACGACCGTCTCGTCGACAGGAAGCTCTGAGAGATCTTGGAGGATGAAGATTCCTCTACCTCGTGAAGACGAGTTGGGCTTGACAATCCAAGTGCATCTCGTCCTCTGGTAACATGTCAGAAACTCATCAAACTGTTCTGGCAGCACGTAAGTCTCCGGTACGAAATCGAAACACCGCTTACCATAGTTTCGTGCCATCTCCGCGAAATGATGCCAGAGGCGATCCTTTCGAGTCAACTCTGTTGAACCGGGGAAGTGGTTTATCCTTTGCCATTCAGTCATACTCTGGTATACAGCATCTTTGATGTTGGGCCCAGACCACTGGAGCACATAGTCGTTCCCAAGGGTTGGAACCATACCGTTGTGAAGGAACGTCTCTTGCAGGAGAGGGGCGTCCGCGGCGTTCAACAAGAATGCTGGCACGCCCGGGGAGCGACTCTTCGCTGCAGTCCTGCCAGAAAAACAGATGCCCTTGAGTGTTGAGATCGAGGGCGCTCCATGTTCTCTCAGGCTCCGGCTGCGAACATGCCCTGCTACCAGAGAATGGCACTGGTCGAAATCTGAGTGCACTTGCAGATCGGGCTCATGTTGTCCCTCGTTGACGGTCTCTCTTCAACTGAAGCCTGTTAAGGCTTCGGCTGCATCATGGGACGGTCTAAGCCACGGCTAGAAGCCGCAAGCAACACCTTGACACGTTTGCACGCGCTTCTGAAGGACACACAAACTCTTGCAGGCAGACAACAGGCTCCAATTGGCCTCTGCCAGCCGACCTTCCAACTGCGAGGACGTGGGCTCGCGGCTTGCAAGATCCTCGTCCTGCAGAGCACGGAACGCCATGGTTGCACTCAGCCACTGGCCGCTCCACCCCCCCCGTCGCCACCTCATCTGATGTGTAGCCAGGCACCTTCTGCCACAATTCCCGCGTAGGCTGCTGCATCCTGGCTTGCTTGAAAACTTCGGTATGCAGGTGTCGCTGAAGGCCCTTCGAGCTCAATTGAAGCATGCTGCCTTTGGCACGCAGCTGGAGCAGGGCACCCCTGGTGCTATCCTTGCCTGACAACACACCATGGTGCGAATGCACAGCATGAAAGTCTGTGTCCAGGCCCTCCTTGTGCACGGGTCGCGCACATGTTCTTCGGAACTACAGTTGTTGATGCATAGTTGTCTTCATCTTCGGTCTATGCATGCAGTCACACTGTGTGAAATGATGACCTCCATGCTGGCCACTCATTCATGGCATGGTCATGAACTGCTCTCCAGCCAGTAGAGCATGTGACTGCCTTCTGTGTCCGCCTGTATCCCCCCTATGATACTGCTGTTAAGCCAAGGTCGACGAGAGCACATGAGATCACAGCATGCATGATGACGTGACACAGCCTCAAACAGAAGTCCAGAAGATTCTGCTGCAGCTGCGGGTCACAACCTGCATCTTCGTATGATCCTCTGGCGAGGCAGGTGGCAGAGCCTCCCGACACAGCCGTAAAACGATCGCAACAGTCGGCCAGGCCGCCTGCATATCAGTAAGGCAGCGACCCGGTGGAACTCGTTTTCTTGCTCGTCAAACCTGGACGCGAGCTCAAATCCAAGCCCCCCTCTCCTCGGGCCGCTCACCCGACCATCAAATCGAGAAACAAACCGCCCCTCAGGACGGCACGCAAATCTTTTGTCCGTCTTGTGCTGGAACACCTGCCAGATGCTGTCGCACAAGTGCCGTCCGGAGGTGCAATGCGGCACAACTAGCACGAGATGCCATGCAGACTTCGTAAAAGCGCCGCATTGGCACTTCCGGTGAATCGACACCTGGCAGAAATCTCTCCGACAAGCCAAATCTCTCTTCAAGACGGCACGATGAAGATGGTAGTTAGTGGTGCCACGAGTCTAAACCAACACTCTGGACGAGAAGCAACTGTGATCACACCTGCCTCTGCCAGAGGCTGCGTCTAGCTGCTCATACTCCCCTTTGGTGTACCTAGCCGACACAAGATGCCAGCATGGTTACTTAGTGGACGCTGGCCAGGAAGCGGTGGTCGGCCGGGCTTCTCCACTCTTAACAGAATTCATAACTGTTATAGGCCCTCAGTGCACGCTGACATCGCGGATCGCGGCTGCAGCCCACCTTGCGCTGATGGCAGGCCACGAAATGGCGATAAAGAGACATGGCACAACGTGAACAGCAAGGCAGGAGGAGCTAAGCCGGGCCTCCGGACAGTCGAAACTTAGCCTGAAGCTTTCGAGAGGGCTTGCGCGGTCCTGTGGGAGAAGACCCCATACCAGAAAAGTTGACACGCTTGGCACTGCCATGTCACCAGGTCCTCCTTGCTTCAGGAACGCAGCAAAATGAACCCTAGAAGGACATCTACAGAGTCAAACTTGCAAAGGTCTTCGCCTTCGCTGAGCCACGGGGACACGAAGTTTGCGAGATGATGAAACGCAGCGACACGATGACAACAAGCACAAGACAGGGGAACAAGGAGCCTCTTTCCGGCAGCGCACCAGACAAGAGTAAGCTTTAAGGACACCCTTGGCTTCAGACGGCCTGTGCATGCTGCCTGAACCGCACGGGTGCGTTTTTGCAGGCGGTAATGGGGCTTAGCCCAGCGTCCTGCATTGCGAACTTCGTCGAAGGCTCTCTGTACATCGTAGAGCCAGGGCTTTCTCCCACTTTCGTTACAGAGCCCCAAGCAATGGGCCGATGCGACTCGTCACTACATGACCTTTCCAAGAGAAAGAGTGTCTCGAGCATTGCTTCAAGTCTCAAGAGTTTAGGCACAATTCTGATCTACGTTCGAGTCAGGTAACAGAGACAAGACTGGCGCTTGAAACTGAAAACTGAGGCGGAGACATCGCACGCACCAGACTTTGGCGAGTCCTCGCATTCTACAGTCGTGAAAAGAGCTGCATGTCGGCATGAAGATGAGCCCCACGCAGCCTCCGATTTCATTGGGGTGGCGACAACTGCAGGTTCGCTGGTTGACTCCTGAATTCCAACCAAGTGACTTTGATATCAATATCACAAGATGTCGATGCTACAGTATCATCCTGTGCAAAGCTCATGGTGCCAGAACGCATCTGCAGCCTGAAGTGCAGCCAGCTCAGGCAAAGGCTTCTTGCACTCACCCAACTATTCGAGGCTGCTGCTGTCTTGCAGTTTTTCTCGCGAGCGCTTGGATGTCAGGAACCTGCTCTCTGACGTACACTAGCACAAGGACAGATGATTGGACGGAAAGATCCTTTGTTCATGCAGACCGGCAGCTGAATCCTTCCACGTCTGACCCCTGCAAAAGCTGCCGAGGGCCTGCATAATGCCGATGCCACGGAGGGGTGCTGCAGTGCGTATTCTCCTGCCTGGAACCCCCATCGCTCTCCATCTCCACCACCCCTGGATGGATGAATTGAGTGAGCAACGGCCACGTGCGAATACTGAGTTCGCGGCTCCCTGAACAGTCTGGCCATAATAAGCCCTCGCTCACCGCGGCCCTCTCGCAATACCTGAGTGCACAGATGCCATCGTTTTGCATTCGGTCTTTCTGGTTTGGGTTGCAGCTCGGCCTTTCTCAAAAACTTGAGTTGACTTGGTCGGATACCCGGTAGTACACAACGGACTGGCACCCAAAGCAAAAACCAAATCCCCAAACAGGCTGTTTTTAAAAAATGGGGACTGGAAGTCAGACCACCGCTTTGAAGGAATATGTCCCTCGTTATGGGCTCAGAGGGGATGACGTGTCTACGCAGAATTTAGCGTCCTGACGCATCCTTTCCTAATTAAGCAAGCCCATACTCGCAGTAAGACAAACAATCGTCCCGTCGATCGGCACCTCTTGAAGGTCTGCGAAGAGTTGCACTGTTAAATGCCAACACTTCGTGTATCCTGGCTCGAAGACTGAGGAGAGTGCATAGCGAGCCATCTCCTCACCAGATGAATCCAATATGCGGCCTTCAAGCTGCAACACCGCACAGACTCTGAAGGCGTAGTCCAACGTTTCGATGCGTCCGGCAAGAAAAGCAGCTGTGACTGAGGCCACGGCAATACGCGTTGGACACCTTCTCAAACGTGACTCCACGAGTGTAAACCTCGTCAAGCTTCAATCGAATCGGCAAGTTCCGGCAAGCCTACTCTGAGACCGCAGCATTAACCACGAAAACGATTTGATGAATGTCCGCCTGGCGAGCACAGAAACTCACCACATAAATTGGGCGGGAGCAACGTGCAAGCTGCACCGGAATTCGTTGAAGATTGGCCGTGATGACCTGCGGATTCTGGTATGCTGCGTGCTAAGGTCCAGGGCCAAAGGGCGGGGCCTCGTCATCCCCGTCGCCCTGACGGAATGGTCAAGAGTCAAGAGTTCACAACAGCAGTAGGCTCGCGCCACTGAGACCTCCGAAGGGCGCCTCGCCCGTGAGATTATCCCCACTGTGTGTCAAGGCCCAGCCCTGTCTCAGGCGCCACTTCTGATGGCTCGACGAACCAAGGCACACGAAGGCCTCCAGCTCGCCGAAGAAGACGGCACCCTTGACCTTCGGCAACTGGCAAGAGTAGCTCGGGTGCTGTGCTTTGTGGCACAACCGAAGCATGAATGTGCAGGTCATGCAAGACAGAGCCGTAAGGAAACACTGCGCAAAGCATGAATGATTCCCAATGCATTCTCGTAGTTGCACCAAGGATTTCATGGAAATGTATCTGGGTGCCTCGCCTGCCCGTCACCACCCACAACAACTGCAGACACCTCCACCATTGTACCAGAAAGAGCCGAAAGATTCTTCAAAGCTTTCGCAGCTGAGACTGGGGCGTCCAAGTCGACATCACCACCAGCATCCGGGGACACATCCCACCCTGACTGAACATGCTCATGCGGCGCCTCTCATACCACCTTCACTCAGGCGCACTAGGCCTAGGCAAGCTTGCACGCTGCCGAGGGATTCAGCTTGTGGCCTTTGGCAGCTTTGGCATGCAGAGTCACTGGATGGAATGAGTGTTTCTTGCGACCCGACCACATTTCCAAGGACCCGACAAGTCCACGACCGATGCCTTCTCCATTGCAAAAGCCACCTAAAAGTGATGCCCACTGAGACTGAAAGCATCACAGGCGAGCACGCCCGAAGCACCTTCTGGCGCTTGGGGGCTCCCGGAATTGCAGCACGGATAATGTTCCTTGGATCCGCTGACTTCAGCCCTCTTGTGCTCCACGCTTTGGAACGAGTACAACTGCAAGGAGGCTCCCCAGCACTGGTTCGAGGATGTCGATGAAGTGCCGGCCTGGAACGAGAATCCTGCCGCTTTGCAAGAGGCTCGACACTGGTGCCTTCTCTCGCCGGCTCTTCAATGATCTGCATGTGCCAGCCACTGTCCTTCAAGATAATTCGCGTGCCATCAGTTTTCAGCAATGCTCCTAGGAGGAAATCCAGCCGCTGTGAAACTTGCCGCAAACACAGTACTCAGGGTGACTTTTGCATGACTAAAAGGCAACTGCGACGGGAAAACTACCCATTACTCGCAACACTGCAGCATGCAGTCCGTGCGAAGAATGGATGCAACAGCGTCCACTGCATAGATGCTTTGCTCCAATGCAAAGCATGCCACCTGAGCAGTCACTGTGTTCGAATGTAAGACATGTTGGTCAACGATCTGTCATGTCGGTCGAGTACGACTGTACGGCTCTCAAGATCTTCCACGTGTCAGGACACCTACAAAGCATGGAAAAGCCTAGATGCATGCTTTCATGCGCGCACACACACACACACATTCCTCCACTCTCTCTCCCTCTCCCTCTTTTTCGGTTCGTCGATCACATTGCTGTTGCGACAAGCGACATGCCATTTGCTTAGCTGAACAACATGACACATGCGGCAAGCGGTTGTCAAGAACACCACTGAAACTCCAACAGCACAAGCTGCAACAAGGCCTGGCAGTCTTTGTTCCCCTCCAGCACGTGCAGCTTTCCGTTCTTGGCCTGGTGTGCACGCGCATACCAAGTCAATCGTATATGATGCGGCAGCAAGCAAGTTTACAAACGAGCTTTGAGCTGACACAGCTCGCAGCTTCGCAAACAAGCCCCGGGCATCACGCAAACTGCCACCGCTGTACGCGGCAACTACGAAGATCAACAACCTGCTGAAGCCATCAAACCGCATGAAATTGATAAGTCTGCCGCCAGCACGCTGCCTGATGTTCTCTGGCAACTTTGGCAGATTCACCCAGATAAGCTCGTCGAAACCTTCCTGCGCACATCATGCTGGCAAGGGTAACACAATGCCTCGTTCGGGATGTCCCCCAGCATTGTGTGCTATCCACTCCTTCTGACCCGTCTGCTCATCACCAGAATGAGTTAGGGATCCTTTAAGTGCCTGCCGTGCAACGACTCCGCAAGCATGACTGACACCATCAACAGAACCAGCCTTCATGTTGTTGTAGTACACCGCATCAACTATACATCCTCGATCATCAACTACAACAGCCTGCACCAGCAGGCTGGAAACTAGACCTGCGAAAGCTTCCACGAAACCACCACGAAGGTGCCTGCAAATCTAAATCCACGGCCTTTCCTTCAAGATCCCATGACCTCGGTATTACAGCCACCATCCTTCTTCATAACATACAGGGATACTGTCTGAGCTTCCGACACTGCAACACCGTACCTGCCGAATGAACCCGTGCTTGGGTTTGGGGCATTGTGAAACCGCCGTTTTGAAGTGAATCTTGCAAGGGACAGTGCAAGCCTGGATGACTTCAAGGCCACGTCCTCTGCATGCTTGAGTGCGCCTTGCACAGGCAGCTACACATGGTGAGAGTGCACGCAACGAAGGCCGAGGAATCTGCACATCGCCGCGGCAAGCCGGTGAGTGTGCGCTCGCAACCATACTTCGTTGCCGTTAAGCTGGTGTCCCAGACAAACATTGCTGCTACATGGTCATAAATGCAGTCTTCGGCTATTGATTGCGCACGCACCATCAGCTACTCTGCCGCGTGAGTGTTGGGAATGCTTAACATCCAGAATTAGGACGTGGACATTGCTGTGCAGCTTGTCGTTCCCATCTGCCTACCCTCCCAATTCACGGTCCAGAAAGCTTGCAAAAGCACACACAATCTCATTGCTCTATATTGCATTCCATGTGTTCGCCAAACCTTGCACCACTTCCACTGAAACTGCCGGAAGGCTTTGTGAGCCCGAAACATAAAGGCCATGCATGCACTGCCACCAGCCCCTAGGATCTTGCAGCCCGATACTCTTACCCACATTACAATCTGTGGCAGGAAACAACACTGAAAACTCGCGTGCATACACACACACACACACTGATGGA
>CAJNDV010032143.1:15123-27336 GCA_905221635.1 Symbiodinium sp. CCMP2456 | reverse complement strand
AAAAAAAAAAAAAACTAAACCCCAAAAACACTAATCCTTTGCCTACGAAGATCTCAGAAGTAGGGTTTAGGATTAGTGGGACACTTGGGGATATAGGCCCTCGCAATAAGGTCCCTTTTAAGAGAGCCAGAAGTAGGGTCAAGAAGGGTCACCCCTTAAATACCCAAAAAAGCACATAAGCAAAAAAATAGAAGAGGGATATCCCATATAAACCCCCTTGTAATGAAGCCCAATAAGGTACGGATATCCCTATAAAATGCTTGTGCTTCTGTCCCTTTTTGGGTACCCAAAAGAAGGGTCCAGGGCTCCGGCTTTTTCGCTCCCGGAGAGCCTCCGCTGCCGACCTCGGACCGGGTACCGGAAGGGTGGCCTGGTAGGGCGTCTTATCATAAGCGTTTGGGGTTTAGGGTTTAGGGTTTAGGATTTAGGGTCTAGGGTTTAGGATTTAGAGGTTTTGAGTTTGGAGTTTGGCGTTTCGAGTTTGGGGTTCGGGGTTTAGGGGTTGGGGTTTGGGGTTTAGTGTTTAGGGTTTGAGTTTAGGGTTTGAGTTTGGGGCTGCGGCTTGGGGTTTCGAGGTTTGGGGTTCAAGGTTTAGGGTTTAGGGTTTGTTGTTTCGGGTTTGGCCACACACAGCGTTTTCAAAGAGGGGGTTTATGAACTTTTCCGGGTGATGCTATAGAGCTCTACGGTGAGACACCTTAAACTAAACCCTAAACCCTAAACCCTCATCCCTAAACCCTAAACCCTCATCCCCAAAGCCTAAACCCTCGTCCCCAAACCCAAAACCCTAATCCCTAAACCCTAAACCCTCCTCCCTAAACCCCAAACCTTCATCCATAAACCGGATCAAGAACCCCGGTTCTCTAACGCATTCCCCTTGTAGAACACGGTTTTCCAGAGTCGCCGTGCGTAGACCCAGCTGAAAGCCCCTGAGCTCCCAGAAGCAAATTGACAGCCAGGAAGCTAAGCTAGGGTCCCTTTTTGAAAGGGATCTACAGGGGTTACTATAAGGGTTACTATAAGGTTACTATAAGGGTTACTATAAGGGTACTATAAGGGTAGTTCTCTAAATTAGCGTCCCTTTTAGGGTCCTTTTTTGTAAGGGTGCCGTACTATGTTGGGGACCTAAAAAGGAGACCCTAATGTAGAGAACTACCCATGTGCAAACCCTGAACTGTCAAACCCTCAAACCTTAAAGACTACTGAACCTTAAACCCCGAAACCCTAAGCCCTCGGCCCTACATCCTAAACCCTTAACTCCTTAACATAAGGGTCAGAACAGCTAGAAACGATACGCCCTTGTAGCCGTTATACTGTTCCAATTGCTAAGGCGCCTTTTTTGCACAACCCTAACCCTAGACCTTGCACCCTCTCAGCAGCGCGCTGGCGCGAGTCGGGGGCCACCGGAAGCTCGAGCAGCGCATAGTCGCGTGATTGCAAGGCCTGGAATTGGGGGCACAGTGTAGGGTTCCTGGGTTTAGGGTTTAGGGCTCAGGTCCTGTCAGGGTTGTTTGTTGTTGTTTACAGTTCAGGGTTTGGGGCTTCGGTGTCCGGTTTAGGGTTTGGGGCTTACGGTTTAGATGCCAGCGTGTTTCTTGAGATGCCGGGGGTCTGTTTGAGGGGGTTCATGCTAAGGGTCCTACTGTTGATGATATGAATCCTGCATTACATTAAGGACCTTAAACTATGAGAATTCTGGTATATTCCTTATTATTGGTAATGCAGGATGTATATCATCAACCGTACCAAGTATAGGGCTTATGTTAGCGTCGCTTCTCCATTAGGGCTTCCGTGGCTTCTGCCGTTGGTGCTGCTTGGGGTTGTATAGGTGGGGGGTTCAAGGGCTGCTTCTAGGAGATTGACCTAGACCTTTCGGGTTGGGGGTTCAGGGTCTCAACCGTATTGGGGGGGGTGAGGGACTTAGGGTTTGGAATTTGGGACACTTAACGGATCAGGGGTCTTGGCAAACACGTGATACACAGGGCGATCAGGCAGATAGCCTCATCTGCAGCCCTACTTAGAAGGTCATTGCTAATTCCCTGGAGCCTCCCAAGTGCACAGCAGAAGGCAGGGCTTAGAGTATTCGGTGATGTTCCTTGCGTTGCAAGCTTTAGCTTCGCGAACTTTAACCCAATGAGCTCCAGACCGTTCAGTTTTTTAGGGTTTAGGGTGTATGGTTTAGGGTTTCGGGTTTAGGGGCTTAGGCTTGGCTTAAAGTAAGCGGGGTCAGAACTAGTAACTATCCCCTCAAGCCTGTATCACATACCTTGAAGCCAATCTACTATGTAATCCGACAACCTGAACGCCAAACCCCAAACGCTCTACCCAAAACCCTACAAAGAACAAGCTTAAACCAGCCGAAACCGTAAGCCCGAAGCCCGAAGCCCGAAGCACAAGCGACAATCGGACCAGTTCACACAACCTCATTTACCTAAGCAGAGGAATGTTCCTTACTTCGGGGTTTAGGGCTTAGGGAGTAGAAAGGATCCCTAGTTTCACTAAATGTACGTTTTATAAACAACACAGCACAACCCGGAAAAGCCAGTACAGCCCCTAAGCACCCCCTTATAACTGGCACCTTTCAGCCTTTCAGCTAGATCTTTCCTAAACCCCTGAACCCCAAATCCTACCCAAACCCTGAACCCCGAATCCTAGGCCCTAAACCCTAAAGTGGCCCTTAATCACCCTAAACCCTAAACCCTAAACCCCTAAACCGTCTCTGAATCTCAGCACGCCAGCCTCCAGCACACCGGCGATGTCCTCCCGCTTGACGTCCATCGTGGGAGGGGCGGGGGCTAAAAGTCGGATGGGAGGTTTTTAAACAAACCAGAGAAGAGCTTTAGGGTTTAGGGCTTCAGGTTACATAACTCTAAACCCTAAACCCTAAACCCTAAACCCTAAACCCTAAAGAATGAATTCGGCCCAAACTTCTGCACAAAAGCCGCCGAAACGGTGCAAAACATATCTGGGCCTGGGGAGTCTCGGGCTAAAAGGGTGATAGACTGAAGGCTGGAAGCCTCCGGGCTCTGAGGGGTCTAGGGCTGTAGGGCTTATCCGGCATGCATCAGCGGGTTCAACCCGAAACCCACGACTTAGACCCTGAACACTAGACCCTAAACCCTAAACCCGACACCCTAAACCCCTAAACCCTAAACAAAACAAACCCTAAACCCCTAAACAACCCTCAACCAGTGCATCAAGGGGTTACCGGAAGAGAACTCACGAGGGCGTCATGGAGCCGAGATTTGTGGCAGAGGTTGTGGTTCAGGATTCGGGGGGTTCAGGGTTTAGGATTTAGGGTTCAGGGGGGCTGGCACCAGCGTGTCAAAGGCCTTGCGTGGCCTGTAACATAGCGCCCTTCATGATTAGAAGTTTTGGGGTGTAGTATAGTGGCAAAGGGACTACAAGTGGATACTGCTGCGCAAACAGCACCCCACGGTTTGGGTACAGGGTTTAGGGTTTATGCCTCTAGACGCGCTTACGCTCGCGGGCTCAGAGTGTCCGACGTTGGGGTTGCAGGTGCTGGGGCCTACAGAACTCATATAGCTGCTACAACCAGGACTCGCTTAGAAAGCCCAACCTTAACTAAGAAACTCCCGTTGGCTCGTGTTGAAGATCCTGCGGTAACAATCCAAGGGTACCCTTTACCCTAAAATCCTTAACAACTTAAACCCGAAACCCTGAACCGAAACTCGTGCAAATTACTTCAAACAACCATAACCTACATGTTTGTAGGTTCTTACTATAAGAACATATGTAGAAAAATTGACAGGACCTTACATTAACTTGATTTCGCGAGCTCAAGGTATACCCTTCACCCCTACTGCAACTCTACACCCGACCCCATGAAGTCAGGTTAGGCGCTCCCTTTTTGCGGGCAGTGGCGCAAGCCGCATTGGGGCCCTAGGCTGGTCCATACACATTGTCAGGATCCACCCTAAACCCTAAGCCCTAAATCCTAAAAATCCCGAACCACCCCAAACCCTCAACCCTAAGTCCTGAATCCTAAACCCCAAACCCTAAATCCTCAAACCCTAAGCCCTGGTCCAGAGGCATGGTCAGGATCCAGTTGGTTTCGGCTTCTTTGTACGACTTAGAGGCCCAAAGTCCAGGGTGAAATATGGGCTTTACCACGTTTAGGGTTTAGGATCTAGGGTTTAGGGTCTAGGGTTTAGCACTATAGTTTCTAGGGCTTGGGGTTTAAGGTTTAAGGCCTACAATGATATCGCTGTAAGGAGAGTCCTTTACCAAGTATTCCGAATTCCGACTCCTACACTCGGTCTATGACGACTGTGGTTCAAGGCTGCTAAAATTCCATTTTGGGGGACCGTGAAACCATGAACATCATTTCCCCAGCGTTTTCCGGGTGAGTTGTCATTACAACTTTTGAAGGTTGAGGAAACTCTAGATCGCGAGCTTTGAACCCTCAAACAGCTAAAGTGTTTTTTGGGCGGCCCTATGCAAAGCTCACACTCGATCCTATCTCACCGTGAGTAGGAAATGAAAGAGGTGGACCTAAGCACCTTCTTGCACGTCGGCAGCCCCACTAACTTGCTCAAGACTGAACGGCTCACTGCCAGGCTGTGAAGTTGGAACAGGGCGGCCTGGATCAGCTGCATGCACTGCCCTACCGTGGCTGTGGCGTTAGGATCTACTCCTGCAGCCACCGCGACTGCGAAAGCTGACGGCTGCAGCGCCCATGGCACCGAGATTGTGGAAGAGGAGCTGGGCTTCCACTTTTGCTGACCTTTCCTTTTGGGTGGCTTCCTGTCGTTCCCCTTGCAACTTGAGGCTGGCACACTGGGCCAAATCGCCTGCCATCTTGTCCATTTCGGGGTTTGCCATTGCGCTAGCTAAGCTAGGACTGTGAGGCAAAAACTGTGAAGCCGACCTGTGCGCGACACAGCAGAGCAAGGCTTGAACCGCTCAAATACGCCTAAAGTGTAATGCCCTAAACATCCCTAAACCCTCAAGCCCCTAAACCATTGCAGAACCCATATAGATCCTTGATAAAACCCCCTAAGCTACCCTTCAAGGAACCCGAAAAGAGACCGCAAACCCTGAACGGCAAACCCTAAACCCCTATCCCTCAAAGAGACCCTCAACCCTAAAACCCAAACCCTAAACCCTAAACCCTAATCCCTAAACCCTAAACCCTAAACCCTCAACCCTAATCCCTGAACCCTAAACCCTAAACCCAAGTCTGTGTGTGTGAGAACTCCGGGAGCACTGACTTCTGCAGGCTACAGGCTCTTAGCAAAAGGGGTCGCCTTTTTTGGACCCAACGTCGTCATTCAGCTCAGGGTTATATAAGGGGCTTAGACTGTAGGGTTTAGGGTTTTAGGGTTTAGGGTTTAGGGTTTAGGGCTTTAGGGTTTACGGTTTAGGAGTTTAGGGTTTAGGGTTTAGGGTTTTTGGTTTTGGGTTGTTCGTCAGGGCTCGATTTTAACTGTACTTTGGCTTTAAAAATGTAGGGTTTGGGGTTCAGGGTTCCAGCCCTAAGTTTAGGGGTTGAGGGTCTAAGGTTTGGCATCGCGCAGAGAACCACCGGCATATGCCTGGGCTAGCAAGAAACCAGGGAGAAAAACTGAAAACGTTCACCTCAGAATGGCTCCGGTAAAGAACAAGTCCAAACAAAGTCACAAAGTACAGTACTCCACAACCCAGAATTCAAATTATCAAACATCAAGGTCTCTAGCTTCAGCGATCGAGCATATGATACACCCCAAACCCTAAACCCTAAACCATGTTCGGGTTTCAGGGTGTAGGCCCCGAGCACTCAGTCTCAGGCGAGGGCGATCGGTCGACAGAGCTTTTGACATTTTAGGGTTTGGGGTTCAGGGTTGAGGGCTTAGTGAATCTTTTGTTGAGTTTAGGGGCAGCACATTTGTTGTATACACGCAAGATGCAAGTGCGCAAATGCAAGGGTCCAGGGCGGTACCCCTCGGTGCTGGCCGTCTTTGCCATCACGTCGTCAGCGGCTCGGGCCAAGAATCATCCGAATTCCGGAAACACCTTCCTAAGCCTGAATATAGAGGCCTTATCAATTCGAATAGGGTTTTTGGGGCCCATTATACTATAATTATAGTAAGGAGCCCCCAAAATAGTATAGGTAATTACTGAGGCCCCTATATTAGACGCTGAAAGCGCGGAACCCTCAAAACTAAAGCCTGAACCCGAAACCCTCAAACACGAAATCCCTGAACTCCAGAGGCCAGATCCTGCACCCAGAGCCCTTGCTCACTCTAAGGGTTTAGGGTTTAGGGTTTAGGGTTTAGGGTTTAGGGTATACGGATTAAGGGATTCAATTATGGGGTTCAAAGGTGAATGCATGCTAAATCTCTACACCCTGAGATCCGGACATGCTGAAGCCCCTAACCCGAGACCGCCACCGGAAACACCTAATGTAGGGGCCTTAATAATCAGAATAGGGTTTAGGGTTTAGGGTTTAGGGTTTAGGGTTTAGGGTTTGTGGATGTTCCTTACTATAAGTATAGTATACTATACCCCCAAACCCTATTCTAATTATTAAGGCCCCTACATTAAACCCAACCGCTTTTTGGGCTAGTAGGTTTAGGGCCTGGGGTTTCCTGCTTTGCCGATGGCCCAAGCCCCCAAAATACTAAACCTACCTAAATACGGTTTAGGGTTTAGGGTTTAGGGTTTAGGGTTTAGGGAATTTAGGTCCCAGTAATTACACACTACACTCCGTTCAAAATCATCAGGTCTCTTTGCACTAAACCCTTAAACCCTAAACCTAAAAGCCCCAGGCCCTCACAAACCCTCGGCCCTAGACCCCAAACCCAAAACCCCAAGCCCAGAACCCTAAAGATTGATCCATGGCGCTTCCATGCTAGTTGCAGAAGTTAAGGTTTAGGGTTTAGGGTTTAGGGTTTAGGGTTTAGGGTTTAGGGTTTAGGGAAGAGAGTCAGCCCTGAGCCCCGCTCGGATTGCAGAGAACAGCAGCCACTCATGCGCTTGCCGGGGATCGGGCGCGATCAGCACTGACTGACGTCATGTAGGCATCTTGCTGTAGTGCCACGACCCCACTTGAAGGTGAGACAACACGGATTAAACCGGCCTAAAGCCCAAAGCATACATCCTCAACCTTAAAGAAAGCCTAAACCAGAGACCTACCAGCGCCTGAGCAAGGGTCCAAGAGAATCACTTTCTGCGGAAGTTGGCTGACCAAGGGTCAAGTGTTTAGGGATAAGAAAGGGCCTATAGCTATAGGGGCCTTAAAATAACTAGAACAAGGTTTTGGTGTACATTTTCCGAAAAATAGAACAAGGAACCCGACAATATTATTGGTAATTCTGTAGGTCCCCTAAACTACTCTGAAACTTGAACCCAGCAAGACTCCATGGAGACCCCCAGAGGTCAAAAAACAAAAAAGCCTTACGTCTTCAAACCCAAGAAGGGTTTACCGATATAGAGTTCAGCAACCATACAATCAGGAACCTTAAGGAACAGTAGTATTGTAATTCCTGAGGCTTCTATGCTAGACCTCTACGTTCAGGCTGATGTTTAGGACAGCATATTGAAACGAAAGTGGCCGTGGCAACGAGGACATCTTGAGCTTCATCAACAAATCGGCAACACCGCCATCACCGACATCGTCATGACACGGCCATACTCATAAGGGTATCATAGGGTTCTATAGTAGGGTTCCCCAGAAAAGGTACCATAGGGTTCTACAACACGGTTCCCTTTGACCGACAACTATGTCTAGTGATATCACACTACCCTACGCCCCAAATACGAAGGAAGCCTTAAACCTACTGTTGATGATATAAATCCTGCATTACCCATAATCAGAAATATACCATAATTCCCGTAGTTTGGGGTCCTTAAGGTAATGCAGGATTTATATCATCAACAGTAGCACAAGGGATCTTGCGCCTAGTTGCCTCTTGCTCAGGCCAGGGTGATTGCATGCTTCCCGTCTTTCAGCTTGATGTTATTCCTCAGCGCCAGCAGCAAAGGAGTCTGACCGACGACGTCCAAACCGGTTTGGGCTTAGGGCATAGAGTTTAGAGTTTAGGGCTTGGGCTTTGAGCCTTTGGGTTTAGTAAACCCTAAACCCTAAACCCTAAACCCTAAACCGTGGCTCCCACTCCGAACGTTGAACCGAAACTGCAATCCCTGAAACCCAGGCTCTAGCCCCGAAAGCCGAAACCCCTAAACCCCAAAGAGACCCTTATAGTCGCCCTTACAAGAACCCTTTGAAGGGAACTCCATACCCCAAAGGCCTGTATACATATTTGAGGATTCAAGCACCGGCCAGAAACCGGTAGCGTTTGGGGCTTAGGGGTTGAGGGTGTAGGGTGTAGCGTTTGGGGTTTAGGGTTTAGGGTTTAGTGGTTTTTTGGGGTTCAGGGACCCGAAAGCCAAACCCCGGAAAACATAAAGCGCAGGTGTAGAATGTAGGGATATGTTTAACATCTCCGGGCTTTTCTAAACCGTTATTCCACAATGCCTCCGATAAGAAAGCAGGATCCAAGCAAACTGCTGAAGCACAGTACCCGAGAACGAGAAACTGAAAACTCTGCAACCCTAAACCTTATACCCTAAACCCTAATGACAATCCATATCCATGGGCCTCTATCCTAAATCGTAACCCGAAAACCTAAACCGAGTTTTTTTGAAGCCCCTCTTCCGTCCCGAAACCGGGTGTAGAGTTTAGAGCGTAGGGTTCCCTAAGCCCTAAACCCATCTGCTTTGAAGGCCTCCCCCTTTCGGAACTCCAACCCGTGAACTTTAAAACATCCTAGCTTCTTACATTACAAACTCCAATCCATTAAGATTTCGGGCTTAGCGTGTAACCATAAGTCAAGTTCGTCAAACTTCCTGCTCTAGTAGGGGGTCGGAATGATTAGCTTTGCTAAGCAACAGTCCTTTTAGAGTTGTCAAATGATTCCGGCTTCAATTATAGTACACCCCGTAACCTTAAATCCGAAATCCTAAACCCTAAACCCCAAACAGACCCTGATAGTAACCCTAAACCCGAATCCCTGAACCCCATGAACCCCGAATCCGGAACCCAACGCAGGAGGCAGCAAAGGCCCTGGCTTCTCCGCGAGGAGCGAGATCCACATCTCCATCTCCTCCTCCGACCCAACCTGACAGGAAGTCTATGAGGGCTTCTGGTTTTATAGGGCTTAAGGGCTTTAGGGCTTTAGAATTTTAGGGTTTTAGGGTTTTAGGGTTTAGGTTTTAGGGTTGAGGGTTCAGTGTGCAAGGTTTAGGGCTTGGGGAGCTCTATGAAGGCTTTCCGAGAAGGTCTTGTGGCGGTTTCACCGGGACTTCATCCCTGAACTGTACCGTAGAAGCCAAAAAATTTGGAACATCAGTCTCCTCATGCCCTTTAGGGTTTAGGGTTTAGGGTTTAGGGTTTAGGGTTTAGGGTTTAGGGTTCAGGTTTAGGTGCAGTATAGGGGATCCTACCTCCTAAACCTATGTTCCAACTTTCTGGGACTCGCTGTAAGCCCTCATGTTTAGTTCGGAAAGGTTTTGCAGGGGTCTCATAAGGATTTGGGGAATCCAGCGTGCCTGATCTGCTGTAGGGGCCTGAATAATTAGAATAGGGTTTCGGGGCCCTGTATAGTAGAATTATGAACCCTAAACCCTAACCCCAAACCCTAAACCCAATAGCTAGGAACCCTAAACCCTAAACCGAGGAACTGACCAGGCTGCCGAGAGATTTTACGAAGTTCGTGGCAGGATCCATGAACAGTTTTGGGTCTAGGGTTATGAACATACCTGGTGGCTAAAGTTCCTCCCTTTTTCTGGGCCGGATTCAGAAGCCCTATAAAAATTAAATTCTTATGGGTTATCTATGGTTATATAGGGAGTATAGTCCTTAAAACTTAAAAATGGTTTCCAAGAAAACCCCAGTTTTATCACGCCGACATGACCCAGACAGTTCTGTGAAGCTTAAGCTTCCGTCCCTGGCCTTGACTTAGCGGTACTAAACCCTAAAACTTAGGTTAAGTGATGCTCATTAGGGTTTGGGGTTTAGGGTTTAGGGGGCTTAGAGCGCAAGACGTTCGAGGCTGTGGGGTGTAGGCCTTTTTTGCGACGAACATCCTGAATGTAAGTCCTACATCCTGGAAACTGCTGGACCTAATCTAGGGGCCTTAATCATTAGTATCATGAGAATTGGGTTTTGGTGTATATTCTACTATAACCAGAAGCAGGAACCCCCAAAAATAATGTAGGCTATTGAGGCCCCATATTAGGAACTCTCACTGCCCAAACCTTAAACTCCAAACCCTAAACTACACAACCACCAAGCCCCACATCCTGAACCACATACCCAAAGCCCTTAGCCCAAAACGCGAAACAGCCATTATGAATTCAAACTTCAGACAGGCGGGTTTAGGGTCTAGGGTTCAGGGTTATGAACTCAAACTTCAAAAAGACTTATAACTTATGTAAAGACACCGAGACCCCGTAAAACCCCCTAGAATAGGATCGCAACCGGGAGCCCACGATTCTGGCGGAACACGCGGAGGCGTTCAAGCTTCCACAAGGCCTCCACTCCATCCTTAAACCCAAACTCGACTTTGGCCCAAAGAAAGATTTAGGGTTTTGGGCTTAGGGTAATAGTTTGTAGGCTAGTACTTGCGGGAGTATATATGATTCATGATTACTGGGCAATCGGATCGAGAGGCTTCCTTTTGGGTCTCTTAATGCGGACACCTCAGCATAAAATCGGTTAGGGTTTAGGGTTTAGGGTTTAGGGTATTGCGGCTATCCTTAGGGTTTAGGGTTTAGGGTTTAGGGTTTAAACCCTAAACCCTAAACCCTAAACCCTTAAAAGGTACCGCATTCCTGTTTCCACTGAGGAGACCTGCTGCACACGGGACCCACGGCTCTTCAGGTGCAGTGGTTACGATGCAGCCTGAACCCTTAACCCTATGGCTCTGAACCCTAAGCCCAAAACCCTATGACTCTGAACTCTAAACCCTAAACCCTAAACCCTATGACGCTAAACCTAAACCCTACACCCTAAAAGGATGGAGTAACACAAAAGAATGACTAAGCCGCTTCTGAGGCCCTTCAGTGAAGGGCAAAAGTTTAGGGTTCAGGGTTTAGGGGTTTAGGGGTTTGGTGGTTTAGGGGTTTAGGGGTTTAGGGGTTTAGGGGTTTAGGGCTTAGGGGGAAACCCTAAACCCTAAACCCTAAACCCTAAACCCAAACGTTTAGGGCTGAGAAGTTGCATGCCGAACTTTCCAGCTCAGAGATGCTCACAGAACCATGAGGGTGTCGGGGGCCGTTCGCCCGGCGGCTGGGAGCCAATCGTTGCCGAGCAGCTCCATTAGGGTTTAGGGTTTAGGGTTTAGGGTTTAGGGTTTAGGGTTATCACCTATGCTGTAAGCGTAGTGGCGGTGACATTGGAATGCACGTCGGCGACGACCGCTGCCATTGGTGCCATGGCATTGGCGTACGCAGCTCACAATGCTCCCAAGTGTCGCACTGACACAACCCCGCTGAACCGCGTACGCCAGGCCACGACGTCGACCGTGGGAGAACTTGGTGCAGACCGTCTGCAGCCACGTCACTTAAGGCAGAACCCCCTGCACGGCCACTTGGGCTTAGGGTGCGGGGTACGCGGCCCTACAAGTTCTGCAAGTGTTTACGTCATGGGGTTCGATAGATTCTAAACCCCAAAGCTGAGGAGCTTAGGTCCTGAAATCCTGAGGCCGGCATGACGTCAAAGCTATCCCGAAACCCTCGAAAGTCGGAAATCCCTGGTCCTTAGTACTTAGGACTTAGGACTTATTACAATGAAAACGAAGGATTAGCAATGATATCTATTTTATGACGGTTCTACGGGTTTCATAGCCGTAAACCCTGAACTTCCTGAACCCCACATCCCTAAGGCCCGAAGTCCTAAGAACTACGGTTGATGATATAAATCCTGCATTACCTTAAGTTACCTTAAGGACCCTAAACCATGGGAACTATGGTATATATCTTATTATAGGTAATGCAGGATTTATGTCATCAACAGTAAGAACCCTACAACCCCAACTAACCCTAAATCCTTCACACAGCCCTAAATGCCTAAAGCCCTATTTCATCCTACTTCTTTACAACCCCGATGATCCCATTTTTGGGTTGAAGGGTGGAGTGCTATGGCTGCTGCTGAGACTTCATGCACTCCACTGACTTTTTTTGCTGCTCCATCCAGTGCACCGTGTCACA
>CAJNDV010032142.1:0-43076 GCA_905221635.1 Symbiodinium sp. CCMP2456 | reverse complement strand
ATTATTGTTTCTGTCGTTAGGGAATTACCGAGATGATCTGTGGTAGTGTTATTCGTCATTAATTTTCGCAGCAGTAGTAGTAGTAGTAGTAGTAGTAGTTGTTGTTGTTGTTGTTGTTGTTGTTGTGGAAACTGTCGGCACCAGCAGTATCTACTAGCATATGAGCGCTTTTTTCATGAAGCGCGTGCCATTGTCTCTGACTTCCATGCAGAGACCTGCAATGGTGCGTGAGGCGAAGAAGAAACCAGTAGAAGAGAAAGTCAGCAAGAAAACGCAGGCGTTTCTTGATGGTAGCCCCAAGTTACCAGAAACTCTGGGCATCTCGGGTCTTTCAGGAGATTCTGGAAAAGAACCGCCAGAAGGAAATAGAGAAGACACAGGCAGATGGTGGAAGTTTTTTGTCGGGCGTATGGTCGGAGACTCTCGCAGGCGCTGGATGCGCAGCAACTTGCAGACTGGGAGAAGCCAGTGGATGCTCTGGCGGAGGAGCGCAGTATGTACTTGCTGAATTTGCTGTGGGGTGCCTTGTCCTTGTCTCCTTGAACTCGTTTCAGGCCCCGGATGTGTCGAAACTCGAGAAGGCGGCTCGAATTGCACATCGTCGTCCAACTCTTTATGACCCATGACTGAGCAGGACCTGCTAGATTTGTTGATCGGATTCAACCGAGTTGTGCCAAGGCTCCCGTGCTCACACAAAAGGGTTCGCAAGTGACAGCGGCACCTGGCAGTTTTGTCGGCTTCCCCGCGCTCGCCAATGCGTTCAAGACGCCAGAGACGCAGGTGTTGGTCATCGTCAAGGTGGGCCGAGCAGGTAGCACCGCGACTATTGCGCGAGAAGGAGCTTTGCATCCTTTGCAGGCAGTGAAGAACCTGCGGATCGTATCGGCCTCACGGGTGAAGAATTTCAGATCTTGGAGCACTCTGGGACTCTGGGGCTCTTTGTGTCTGCAGGCCTTGAAGAAGCTGCAGCTGGACAGGCTGCCCGCAGAGGCTCAGCCCAAGGCCCCATGGCAAGAAATGAAGTGCTCAGATCTGGCTGTGGGCCAACTTCAGCAAGTGCAGAGAGTTCTACGTCACAAGCTGACTCCAGTTAATATCCGATGTTGGTTGTTCATGCTGCGAAGAGAGTGTTCGGAACAAGGTGGGTGACGTGACAATGTGTAGATTGTGCTGCAAGTACCAACAAGGTGGCAAGCCTCATCGTCTACATCTACTGCCTTGTTCAGGAAGCTTGGAACTCCTATGGTATCTTGGCAGGTCGTAAGACTGACAGCAATGCACTGATTCGTTTCACGTGTTTGGCGTGCCCTAAGCCATGTTTCCTCGAGGCAAGAAAGGTCTCCTGGACGGGAAATGCAGGGCCCGCAGATCTGAGAATCGCATGAAAGGCATCTGCGGCGCGCGCTGGGGACCTGCAGCTTTTGGCTCGCGAGGGTTCGTAGGTGTTCGCGGTAAAGGCGAGCCTGCCGGCCTGAAGGCAATGAGGGCAGATGCCGGAACCCTCCTGGGCTGCCAAGGCACAGCTCCTTGGCTCCAGGAGCGGCGCAAGCTGCAAGGTATTGCAAGCTGCCATTGCCCCCCCCCCCCCCCCCCCCGCCGCCCTTCGTGATACTAGGCAGCTGGTGGCTCAAACTCGACATCGCTTGGAAGTCGAGCCTTGGCTGTGCAGCAGAGTTCGAAAAACAGCGAGCGAAGTGAGTAAAAGACTGGGTGCCTCAAGGAGGAGCAGTTTGACGAATATGCGGAGGAATTTGAAGACCACCTAGTCAACACCTTGGAGTATCACCTGCCCGAGGCCTGGAGATGACGTGAAATCGGTCGAAACCATGCCGGTGCCGGCAGGTCATCGCATCGAAAATGGCCAGCTTCGGGAGACGATTTCCTTGCTGCATGGACCTGGGTTGTGGTACTGGTCTTTGTGGCCGAGCTCTGAAGGCATCTGTGCGGATCGAGAAGTTGATCGGCGTCGACCTGTCAGCCTCTTGTCCGCGAGTCGTTACCGAGTACTGAGTGGCAGCCGCGCGGGGCTTCTGCGGGGCTTCGAGGCTGGCATGTTGGCCCATGCCCGCCAAGCGGGCGGATACGACGAGCTGCAGCAGAGGGATTTGATTTCTGTGCTTGGGAGCCAGGAGGCTGCCAGTGTGGACCTCTTGGTGGCTGCTGACGTGCTCATTTACGTTTTGCAGCTGGACAAAGTCTTCCTGCAAGCTCACAGGGTGCTGCGCAAGGATGGCATCTTCGTTTTCTCGACGGAGACAGCTTGCGAGGCTGAATCTTCCGAGGCTGCCGAGACATGATTAGGCATTAGGCTCTGTTGTCTGGGACATGTTTCAAAGGACGGCACGGCAGTAGACGCCGGAAGAGGGAAAAGCCGTAGCAGGTGCAGCTACATTCAGCATGCAGACGAAACCCTTACTTCAGAAGTTGCTGTGCAGACAGCCGTGGCTCATACTGTCCGGGGAAAGATATTGATGAACAGCTTGTCTTAAAGTTGTGCTTGCCCGGGCAGGGAACGGTCCAGAGAGTGTCCGGCCGATACGCTCATACTCGATCCTTCATCGCGGCGACTGCATCGCATCTCTTCGCGATCCTTGAAGTAGAGACCATTCCTCTTCGAATTGTCGTGGCCCTAAACTGATCGTCAAAGCTGCGTGTTTGTTCAGCGTCAGCATTGCTGTATGCCCACCTGCAGACAAGACGAGGAAGATGACCTTCCTCTGCAGGGTGATGTGTTCGTGCTGCAGCGGCTGCCGCCTGAAGTTGGCTCTGAAGACGTGGACTGTTGACGATCGTTGACGTGCTGGGACAGCTTGGAGGCTTGCACAGGCAACGAATAGATCTGCGACAGCTGCCACTGGCGATCAATCTGGCATGCGCGGCATGTGCCAAAAAAGATGAGTTCACTGTGCAAGGCTCTCTAAGATTCTCGGTGTCTTGTGGCCCGATGCTAGCATAAACGAAGGCATCAAGCTCTTCCAAGAGCTCTTGATTTCTCTGGGCTTCCGCAGCAACGCACAAGGTTGCTTGAAGGCATTCATTTCTTCCAAGCCTGTTGAGCACAATGTGTAGCATGCTCAAGGCCTCTTTCGGCAGTGGAAGGAGGCATTGCATTTGCATTTGCCATTTTGGTCTGTCGTGCATTAGTCTCCACTGCCCTGTTTTGCTGCATAGCTGTTCTTGACAGGTTCAAGCGTCACTTGGAAAGGAAGACGGTGCTACAGAAGATGGCGAGAAGGGCAAGGACGGGAAGGACTGAGGCCTCTGCTGTTGTTGGCTTTGGCCTTCCTCTTTCTGCCTCTTAATTTGTTGGCTTTTTGTGTATTTGGCCTTGTGGTGTAGTACGTAGTGTGCGCAGGGACAAGTCCGGCGATCAACGCATACGCCGTATCTAATCTACCCTTCCGGCCGGTGCCGCAAATGTCAAGTAGAGACATTGTGCATGATCTGGAGGGTGATTGCAAATGGAGGCAGCGACTATGCGACGTCCCGTCACTACGTCACCTCAAATCGCAGAATGGTCGGGTAGGCTTGTTTCTCAAGTGAACATGAAGCAATCCTTGCAACAGAGCTTCTGGCCCCACATTCCCACATTCGACCAACCGAAGGCAGAGTGTTTCAACTGATTCTTTGGTCTGCGTGGACGTCTTTTTCATTGTGTTGCTTTGCAGTCCGCCTCATCCAGGGCCACTAAAGCCGAAACCCACAAGTGAACAACCTTTAAACTTTAAACAAACGATTGCGCATGCTTCGCCCTACACGTGGGCGTAGCGTTCTACTGTGAAGAACACGTCATTTGCCCTTTTGCTGTTTGCCAGTGCAGCCTGGCAGGACAAGAAAGGCAAGGAGAAAGACGACAAAAAGGCGGCTCAGCTCTTGTCAGGCTACTGTTGCTGGCTACTGTGTCAGGATAAGAAGAAGGAAAAGGACAGGGTGTCTCTGCATTGCCGGATTCGGCACGGCCAGAACAGTGCCCCAGGAGAAAAAAGACAAAAAGGACTCCAAGGACTCCAAGGATCGTAGCTGTGCTTGTGAAGCTGCGAAAGCGAGAGCTTCAAGCTTTTGTCTGCAGCACTCCCTGTATTTCTCAACCTTTTCATAGCACCGAAGCTGATTCTGAACATGCAGGAGGATTCTTTCGATTCCTTCGAGGTCAAGAAGGAGGCAGATCAAACTGTGCGCCACTTTCCTTTGACTGCCGGGACGAGAACGACGATTCGGTCGTTGACAGGTAGAGCTTTGCTGGTCCGGTGTCGGCAGCGATGAGTATGCATTTCAGTTACCCAGCTAGGTTCTGGGGGCGGTCCGTGGTTAAGTGTTTGTGCCCGAATGCCGGAATCTTAATTCGCTTCGTCAAAGGTTGATGCACATGGGCCCGCAGATGACACGTCTCGTTGGCACAGCCAAGGCCGTTTTGGATGCGGTGCTAGGGAGCCGACAAAGCCTCTGCAATATCCTGCGTTGGAGGATCCAAAGGAGCGTGTCAACTTCAAGCCGGACAAGTGGCAGAGGGACCTGCACACGGGCCAGTAAAGGTTTATCTCGGGCGTTTCGAGCACCGGAAGTTTCCGAGCAGGACTTGCTAGACATCGTGGACGACAACGAGTCAGCCTTGGTTACTCGGGTGCAACTGGTGCCATCTGTGTGTTACGAATGGTTTCAGAGTTCTCCATGGGCGTCCTTTCGACCGCTGGACCCACCAGGTCGTTGCGCCCACGGCAAGCGGCAAGACCTTCATTGGCTACTATGTCATGGATCAGGTGCCCGAAATCATGCGATGCCAGAGGTGGGCCGCTGAAATGAGAGCCTCCAGCGCAGGTTCTCAGAGAAGATCACGACGGTGTTGCGGTCTATGTGGCTCCATCGAAGGCGCTTGTCAATCAGGCTGAAAGTGTGTGTGTGTGTGTGTGTATGCGTGAAATGCCGTGGACACTATCTGCAAAGATTCTACGAAGCACTAACCGCGGCTAACCGGAGCTTTTGGCAGGTGAGTGCGGAAATCTACGCACGCTTCGGAAGTAAGATATTCCCGGCTCACTCCAAGCAAGAACTGTGACTTGCCTCCGTCAATTATCATGTCAGCCATCTCCTGCGCATACTCGTGACTACTGACGTTTTGCTGCAAAGGCTGGGAGTTTTTCTCAAGGAATTCAACTCCGCTCGTGGCTTATAGCCGAAACCGAAAAGGGTGCTGCAAGTCTGGACTGGATTTTGTTTTAGCATTCTCAACTGGAGGCCGGAGGTGTCGCGGAGGCTGGCAAGTGGAAGCAGTGTCAGGTGCACTTCTGGTTTCCTGCTTGCAGGACCGAGATTCTGCTGACAGTAAGAGATATGCACAACCCCCATGCAGGTGCTCGTCACCATTCCACACATCCTCGAGATGCTGCTTCTGTCAGCAGAGAACCAGGACAGGCTTGCACACCAGGGCAAGCTTAGCAAACCTGGGTGGTGGTCAGGACTGGGTGGCTCGACTGCGGTACGTAGTCTTCGATGAGGTGACGAAGATGCACCACTAGATATTTCAGCAGCAGCATGTCAGAAGGATTCTTGGCAGGTGCACTGCATCGGGGAGCAAGAAGGTGGAGAGCAGTGGGAGCATTGCATGCAGGTGCACGATGCACAGACTGGGGCAATAAGCATTACGAATGTTCACTGGTGAGCCGTGAATGCCCTGCAGTTGATTCCATGCCCCTTCATCGCCCTCAGCGCAACGGTGTCCGATCCGAGCTTCTTTCACAATTGGCTGAGCCCGTCCCTTAACCTGCTGCAAATGAATGTCTATCCGATTAAACGATGGCGGCAGATAGCAGATGTGGCATACAGCTGTCTTGCGTCCTTTTCCGAATTGAGGCAGGGTAAATGAGCTGAAGAAGACCTCCAAGGAGACCCTTTCGGCGCTTCAGGGAGAACATGCATCGCGTTGTGCGGTTTGCATGTCGGGTTCTCTTGAGCAGACCTCAAGGTGTGGCTTTTCACCTGCACCGCGCAACCTGCAGTAGCGACTGCGAGACTGTCAGAACGCACCCCCCAGCACACCTCCCTCTCTCCCTCTCCCTCTCTCTCCCTCTCCCTCTCTGTCTGTCTCTCTGTCTCTCTGTCTCTCTGCCTCTCTGTCTCTCCGTCTCTCTGTCTCTCTGTCTCCCTGTCTCCCTGTCTCTCTGTCTCTCTGTCTCTCTCTCTCTCTCTCTCTCTCGTTTGACTACAAACTTCTCGGTGCGAGGTAAGCATTGTGGAGCATCGTGAGCGATGGAATGAAGCACGGCAGCATCGATGAGCAACATGTGAGAGATACTCCCTGCTGTCGACTTCCAGCCGAGGATCTTTACAAATATGTTTGGGTCGGAGGAAAGCTGAGGCCAGGCCGAAGACTCTTCCAACAGCCGAGAGCGCGGCCTGAGAGATCCTCGCCTCGAGGCCGCTGCACCCTTTCTGCTGCTTCGTGGAGAGCTCGCTGCGCCGAAACGGAATGTCCTCCGACCTCAGCCTCGTACCAAGGGCTCGGCTCTCGGCTCTAAGTCGCTCACGCTCTCCTTTCACTTACACCGCTTTACTCCGTTCTCCGAGAGGAGATGGTGCAACTACACCAAGAGGCCGGTTGCTGTAGGCTATCGCCGTGGCAGACCTTCGGCGATGTGTACAAAGGCTTCTGGCTGAGTGCCGGAGGATTTGCAAAGCCGAGGTCCAAAGAATCATCGGCGTGAACGACAAGTGGGACAGGCCTGCGCAGAACGAACTCCAGTAGAGCAGCAAGTCTTTTGGTTTGCAGGCTGTCTCCTGCAAAATACTTTGCGGGTCAAGCGCAGCATTCTCAGAAAGTGCGAGCTGTACGAAGTTGCAATGCTGCTTTTCTGCTGAGGTTTGTTACGAAAATCGATGCGAGAGGGTATGAGAGGGAGTTGAAGGACGGTCACATGACATGCAAGCTGGTGCAACACAGAACGTTCGGTTCGCACGAATGTGAGAAGTCGCAGGAAACGTTCTTGCAGCTGCTTCGCGATGATGTCGGCCTGGCATGTTTTCTGCACAGTTTGATGGTATTGCCGCTCTTCTGTTACAGACATCTTTCAAGCAGATACGACAGAGACGCAGACAATTCTAAAGCAGCAGTTTGCATGCTGAGCCCGTGGGCAATGATGTGGCCTCAAACCGTATGTTCCAGAGTGAATGCTGTGTTTACCGGAGTTCTCGACCAACATGCGCCCAGAAACAGTCAGACATCTCAGCATCGGCACAGTTAGCAGCAAAGTGGTTTTGGCATGTGGCAGGTACTCGGGAACGAGGTGGGGCTGGTGCAAACTCGAAGCATTCCAATTCGCTTCCGCGGTCATGCAGGGCTTCTCAAAGCTCACCATGGCCCTGCAGCAGCCCACAGGGCTCGAAAGTTGGAGAGCCCAGAACATGCCTTGCTCCTCGCCTGAGTTAAACGGTAGTGTGGGCAAGGCTTCAAGCCACCACCTCGGACTGAGAGCGACAGCGAGGCGAGCGGGCACCAGTTGTTTCGCTGGATGGGTTGCATTCACCACCAGGGCTGCTGCGCTGCCGCATTCGGCTAGCCAGCAGTCTCACTGGGAAGGTTGACCTCACGAAGTTGGTGAAGGAAACTTCTTACCTGCAGGCATTGTTTTTTGATCCAACGTGTTCCAACACAGCTTTTGCTGCTCTGGAAGGCGGCGACTCTCTTCAAGCTTTGCAAGGATCTTGACCAAAAAGATATCATGCCAGCGATCATCTTCAATTTCTCCAGGCCTCTTGGTGTTGGAACATCGACGGGATGCATGCGAGGGCCAATTGGAGCCCGCTTCATCTGGAAAGCCAGGAAAGAGATCGAACGAATGCTCAAGAAGCTCGTTGAGGAGCTGGAGAGACTCCAATACAACAAGTGCGCTAGTTTACGCCCATACACTACTGCTGTGAAGCCAATGTTGTTGAGGTACTGGGGTGATGAGGAGGCGAAGATCAGAACCAGAAAGATCAATGACAAGTCGGGGCCGAAGCTAATCAAGCTGGCTTCAGCCAGTGCCGTGTGTTCGAATCGAGCCCGGGTTCCTTGCACCATGTCGCTACATGGCCACCTGTTTAGCGTGGAACTGTGCCAAGAGCATCGAACTAGGTCAAATTCATTAGCCATGGGTAGACCTGTCAGAAACCACGGTGGCCACAGGAATGGAGAAACAAGGTTCAGCAAAACCCGGTGTAATGAGTTGCATCATGCCCAAGTTGAGATATTCAGACGTATTCAGGAACCAGACCTCAGCAAGTAAAGTGCGAACGAGGCGAAAAGCAGACTATGACC
Source organism: Symbiodinium sp. CCMP2456 (assembly GCA_905221635.1). Lineage (NCBI taxonomy): Eukaryota > Dinophyceae > Suessiales > Symbiodiniaceae > Symbiodinium > Symbiodinium sp. CCMP2456. Next base: position 34,786 of record CAJNDV010032142.1, on the reverse strand, counting down.
GGAAGAAAGAGGCATTCGATGAGGCCTTGTGACGAGACACCTGACCTGACGGAGTGCAGCAGACAGCATGCCAGGCCCAGAAGATGCGAGCTAGCGCGAAGCAAGAAGGAACTGCTGCTCGAAAGTCTGGCGAGATAGAAGGTTCGACACCAGCCAATTGCTCCTGGCTCGCGAGCAAAGTCAGTGAAGCAGGCCGTGGAGGAAGAAAAGCTGAAGCTGTGGACATATCAGAGGACGAAGGGGTTTGCTGGCCCGGATGCTAAAGTGCCCATCACTGTTTACAAGCTTGTGCACCTGCTCACTGAGACAACCGCAGGACCTCATGCTGCAAGAACCAATAGAGCCGAAGGACTCCTCTAGCGATTGTGTGTGGAGTCTTGCTGCTGATCCCAAGCATCTTTGTGCATAGCATGATGCAATACAGCCCACGCTTGTCAATCGAGGACATCTCTGAAGAAATCGATCCAGAGGCGGCCTGCTTGTAGAGATAACAAGCTCGACCAGCCGGCTTGCAGCTGACCCGTGCTTGCCCGCCTGCAGTTCACTTTTCACTCGGCACGAGCCCTCGGCGTTTGGCAGGAGGATTGCGCAAGCTGCAAGCTATTGGGTTTCTAAGTGTTGAACGATGCAGGGAGTGAGCATCAAATTCAACAGAGCCTGCAACGCAGGATATCGACGAAGTAATCAACGACGCCAAGAAGAAGGGCGGTGCTGAGAATTGGATGGTGGAGGGTCTCAGGACCTCAGTGCCCGTGATAGAGTTTGAACTGTAGAGGATAGAGGTTAGGGGTTGGGAGGTTTGGGGCTTAGTGTAGGATGGACGGACGAATGGATGAATGGCTGGCTGGCCGGCTGGCCGGCTAGCTTGTACGGATTGATGCATGAGTAGATGCATGGATGAGTGGATGGATGAGATGAGATGAGATGAGATGCGAGAGGTGAGGTTCGGTGTTACATCGCTGCTCTACATGCCTTCGAGGCTCTCGTTCTCTAGTTTAGCTCTTGGAGTTTCTGGTAGTTTGCCACTCCCGAGTTTTTGTTGTTGTTTTCTGTTGGGAGCCTTCCCGTGCCTTGAACAGGAGAGGAATCGGGATCCATCACGAGGGCCTGAAGTCTGGGACTTTTGCATGGAAAGCGTCAAGAGAGACCCTGCCCAACTGCTAAGGAAAAACTACAGAGATGCTGTGGAGGTTCTTTTCCGTCGTGGGCTCCATCCTCAGTGCTGACACGTGCACAGCGTGCACGTATCCTTTTTCATTCGCCATGCCCGGATTGTGGCAGGTACTTGCGGGTTGTGTTTGCCACCGGCACTTTGGCGCTCGGCATCAACATGCCGTTCCCCGGGCCAGTTTGAACGGTTAGGGTTACGCCAGAAAGCAAATTACGGCAGGTGCCGATCGACGATCTTCTGTGGAGACTCGCTGGACTGGCTTGCGAATTGCTGGTGCAAGCCTGTTGGGTCGGAGTTGCCGGCGGGGTCTACTCATCGTGGGTTTTGGAAGGTTTGGAGTGGTGCGTAAGATTGACTTGTCCGGTTCAGCATCAGCATCTCTTTGGCTCAGACATGTTCTATTGCCAAGCATGCTTGAATTGCGCCTTATATTAGGGTGAGGCGTGAGTGTATGTGGTTTGATCATGGGGGAGGAGCAAAAAGTCCTACTTCACGCTCGTCGACAGTAGGATGCGCCTCTACTCAAATGTGGTTCGGCGCCATGTGCGTGCATTCAGCCAGACGCATGCGATCCCGTCGCATATGCGTGCCGTGGTCTGGAGGGGCAATCCGGACCCTGGGAAAATGAGACTGGAAAGCTTGGGAACTCCTTCGCCGAAGGACGGAGAGGTGTTGGTGAAGGTTCGTGCCTGTGGGGTCTGCCACACAGACCTCCACTGTATCAAAGGGGAGGTGCCCTTCCCTGCTCCGGCGGTTTTTGGACACGAGATCAGTGGAACAATCCTTCAACACGGCAGTGGCGTTGACAAGACCAGACTGCCCCTTAGCGGTCAAGTCGCATGTACGTTCATCATGCCCTGCGGCTCCTGCTATCACTGCAAGCGTGGGGAGGAGGATACCTGTGCGCCATTCTTTGCCCTGAACAGGCTCAAGGGCCAGCTCTTTGATGGAAGCACCCGCCTGTACCAAGAAGGCAGTCCTGTGGCCATGTATTCTTTTGCAGGTTTGGCTGAATATGCCGTCGTTCCACAGACTGCCGCATTCTTGCTTCCCCCGATCTTGGCAGAGGAAGCATTTTCCGAATCTGCTTTGCTGGGCTGCGCTTTTTTTACGGCCCTCGGTGCAATCCGCAATGCCGCCGAGCTACGCAGTGGCCAGTCAACTGTCATCGTTGGTGCCGGTGGTGTTGGGCAGGGCATCGTGCAGCTGGCGAAGCATCTCGGCGCGTCACCTGTGATAGCGGCACTTCAGCAGCATTAAGACTGACAGCCTCCTGCGGTACAGAAATTGTCGATGACGCATGTCTCCGGGTTTGCCACCAGGCACACATGTGGTAACAGTATGCAACACGTACAACATATCCACGACATCGATGAACCTTTCAAGCCTGCCGCAGCTCCGTGGCAAGCGAAGTCGATGTCTCGGATCGTTTATGCTGCTTTGTCCATATTACCTTCAATTTCTCCTAGTACCTGTTGTTGCTTCCATCTTTTCGAATTCCCACTTCGTGACCTGCAGAGGGCAGATGTCTACCTGTTCCTGCCTGGAGATGAAGGAGTGAGGAAAGTCTTGGGATGACGTAGGGCCAAGTCTTGAACGGGGACCTCGAACACGCTGCTGCAAGAGCCTTAGCTTCACTTCCCTCGAGTTGTATAACCAAGGTCGACATCAGCGAAGAGGCGCTTAGCCTGGCAAGAAGCTTGGGTGCAGATCACTGCATCAATGCACGCCAGGACCCCTCTTCTGTGTGCACGGACAGTACCATTGTTTCATTGCTTGTGCAGCACGCGAACAGCTCTCACGAAAGCGTCACTTCAACCTCTCCTGTCGACTGTACTTTGCGCCCTGTGCACTCCGCTGTTCTGGGCGTCTTCGTTGATCTTGTATCGGTCTGCTGCTACATCCGCGGGACAGGATATCAATCGGCAAGTTAAATTACCATCAAATGTTGAGTCACCATCAACACGAAGTTGGATCTTCCCGGCATTCTGTCCTCAACTCGGCTCTGGTTGTCGTGCTTGTGTTCTTGTCTTATTGACTTCCCGGTCGTCTGGCCTCTCAACTCCATAATGTGATGCGCGTGTGCCGTGGTACGTGGGCCTCGGGGATGCAGATACCTTGCCGCACAGACAACGGAAGCCACACAGGTGGAGCAACACGAAAACCAAAATGCGCACATCAACATCAAAAACAGCAGCAGCAACAGCAACGGCAGCCGCAGCCGCAAGCGCAGCATCAAGAACACGAAGACTAAGAACAGTAGCAGCTACAACAGCAGAAGCAACAACAACAGGAGCAACAGCAGCAACAGCAGCAAGAGCAGCAGCAATCAGCGGCAATAGGAGCAGCAGCAGAGGCAGCAGCAGCAGCAACTACTACTACTACTACTACTACTACTACTACTACTGCTACTGCTACTATCACTACTACCACTACCACTAGTACTTACTACCAATTTTATTGCTCATTTCTGCAATTCACGGAACTGAGATTTTGACATGATTCATGTTTACCTGGCTCAGCTGGTAAATTTTGGTGGGCGATTTGGATGTAGCCATCTCGCTGGTCTGTGCAATAAAGGTTCTCCGTTGACTTGATTTGCTTGGGCAAGACTTGCTAGATGTTCAAAAAGTTCCTTGCATTCACCTACATTGTATGCACCAGCAAGTTTCTGGCATGCTGAAGGAGAATGTCATTGAACGAATTGGTGAGCTCACTGATGGACACAGAGCCGATGTGTGCATTGAAGTGATTGGATCGAAGGCCACCTTCGAGCAGGCTCGTGCAGATACAACTGTGCATGTCCAGTGCTTGTTCACCTGGCAATGTTGCAACAGGCCATCATGGCGGTGCGCGACGGTGGCCGCGCCTGTTACGTGGGCATTGCGTCGCCGAAAGCTCGAGCTGAAGTCCCAATCACGCATATGGTCCGGCGTCGGATCAGCTTGGTGGGCTCATATGGTGCATCCCCTAGCTTAGAGCCAAGCTTGAAGCATTTCTGCATGTCTTCCGTGACCGAAAGCTTTTCAAGGTGCCCGAGCTTCTAAAGACATGCCCGAGCTCCTGGAAATTGCAGCGAAAGGTGGCGTGAATTTGAAGTCCGCGGTCACCCGGCGCTTCTCACTGGACCAGGCCACATGCAGCGTTCTAAGCCTTGCCGTTGTTTCATCGAAGTCTCGAGCCAGGCATCTGAGGCTTACAAGCTTCTCAACGATGGCAAGATCGCTGGACGAGCGCTCATCGAAGTCAGCTGACGAAGTTCTAGCCAGTTTGGCAAACGAAAATGTCCGTGCAGTGCGCTGCGTCTGCGTCGTAGAATCATCGCACTTCCTTGATGGTGTGAAGAGATCCACCACTGTAGTGCTTGGCATGTTGAGGGGAGCCCGTTGCTCGATCGCGTTTGGACCGGTGCCGAGCAGGAGCTAACTGGACTGATGTACCGGCAGATGAGTGGTCGAGCAGGGAGGCAGGGCATGGGACAAGAGCCTGCAAGGGCACAGCGGCACAGCGCATCTTGCCGAAATCCAGGCGAGGCTTCGACCTGCTCGGGCAAGTGATCTTCCTGGACAAGCCGTTCACGAAGGCCATCAGTAGCTGCTGCGTCGCTCTTGCCGGCTGTTGCCGCTGCGTGCATTCGTTTTGGACCAAGATCCAACGACTCATCACGTCAGATCTGTCGAGCCTAGCTGCAGCCTTGGGATCAGCAGTCTCTCGGAAGAAGTCGGAGTTCAATTCACCAAAGCTTTGTTCATGGATCCAGGCCGGTGAATTCACACTTTCTCCAACAATACTTCTGAGGGCCGGACGCCGAGCAGTGACGAGAGCCAACGTCCATGTCCCCACCGTTCTGTGGGCCACAGGCATTGCACGAGTACGAGAGAATGCTGGAGCTCAAGGAGGAGCTCAGCCAAGAGAGAAATCAGTTTCTGTGAGAGTGGGTTACAGTGGGTTGTGGAGTTGCAGCGTCAGGAAGGCACCTTGGGCAGAACTCTTGAAGACATCACTCGGTGTCTGGCACCTGTGCACTCGTCTCGGTATTTTTCTGGTGAAAGAGGAGGCGTGAAAGCGTTCGGTCGGGCAAGCTTCGGCTGCAGGTTCGAATTGCCGTTCTTTCAAAGCAAGACCGCAGAGCTGAAGACCCAAGCGTCTCGGCGATAAGTCCATGTTGTCCGCTTGCAGTGCTCTTCGTGACAGAAACAGGTAGCCTTTCACACGCGGTTCACCTTAGAGCTTCTGTACAGAGTTGGCAACCCAGCTTTGATCGCGTCTGCTCCTGATGCTTGTGAAGTCTGCACAATCGCCGCAAGGAAGGGCACATTGCGCGGGACGGCTCAACAAGGCAGAAGGGGAGTCCCATGTCTGGGACCGTCATGTGACTTTGCTCTGATTGGTGAGGAACTTGGCGAATCTGTGTACACATCTCTTCGAGGCAGCAAGAAAGCTATGAAAGCTGACGCTGTGCCAAGTGCCTGGAACAGGCTGAGCCGGCCAACCTGGTGCTTTCCAGGACGGCCTGAGATGAATCGAGACTAGATGCACGATGCGGTTTCATGTCTTGGAAGGGCGGTGCTAACTCAGGGTCTTAAAGTGTGGTGCCAAACTCCCAAACAACACTAGACAGATGTTTTCCCAACCAGTCGGGTTGCCCAAGCTGAAGATACAGCTGCCCATGGCTACCTAAGAGCTATCAAAACACTCGCTCGCATCCATGTCGTTACAGACAAAACGGCGAGCGAAGAAGGTCTTAGGAAATGAGTCTGACGGGAAGGAAACAGGCTATGTGCTTCTCTGGGTGCCACCGGGCATGTCCGCACGGCACAGTCGTAGGCTCCTCTGCAGTGGAGTTCTGCACGAGTATCTGGCCGAGGAGGCGAGAGCTGTGATTGCGCCACTGTGACGCGGCGAAGAAATCTGAAGTATCTCAGGCTCCCAAGATGCTCAAGGGCGACCGACGGACACACCTCACCGTGAAGCTCGTCTCTGTGTCGGAGCCCAAGTGCTCTGCAGAAGGTGCATGGGGCGCAACTCTACGCGAGCAGGTTGGGCTGGATCTTTTTTCGACGGAGGCTCCGGCTCCAAAGAGTTTGTGGCAAGCACCAAGCGGTTGAGATTGTCTTCGGATGTCCAGAGGCTGCCGTCCAGCATTCCGAAGGAGCGGATTCCAAGAAAGAAGCACCTGCCTTCGGAGGCAGTAGCCCTTTCAGAATTCCAAACTGCTTGCATCACTGCTCTTCTTTCAACAGTTGCCAGGGATGTCCACGCCTTCCTCCACTGCCGTCAAGGATAAAGAAGGACGGAAAGCTCTGCAGAGCTCTGCGCTTTCTGCATTTCCCGCTTCGAAAACATGCAGGAGATTCAGAGATACAACAGCCAGCTCTTTGAAGTCTTCCAGGATTTTGCCTGGACAGTGGCGATGACCAGGAAGAACAGAGTGGAAAACACGGTCTCCATACTTCGCTAATCCGACAACGAGTCAGAAGCGAAGGAAGCACGGGCAGATTGACCTGACACTTCCTGCAAGCGGAAGGCTGCGGGTCCACAGCGCGCTGTGAAACTGTGGCTTTACCAGTTGGCACGTGAGAGGTGTTTTCCCGTGGGCCTGGACGAAAGGGGGGATCCCTTTGCACAAGCCTCAGAGGTTGCCGAGGTTACTGTTGCACGCCGATCTTTAAGACAGCTATCGTCCTAAGGACAAGAAGAGCGGCCTAGGAAATGCCCTTTTCAAGCAGGTTGTCAAGCCTCGTCCCGAGCTTTCCCAGCACTAGGTCTGGTCGCGGCATGTGCTCTTTCGCCAAGGTACAAGTCACGTTCACCCTTCTCGGCTTTATCTGGTGCTGGTGACTTCTACCTGACACCCTCGGACCTGTCCAAGAATTGCAGGCCCTGTGTTAAGACGGATCATGTGAAGTGCTGCTGATACACGGAACTAAAGGAACGTCCTGCACTTGGACTTGAACGCCATCCCAACAGTGGCCTGCCCGCCGACGGGCGCGGATGCCAATCGGGAGCTAGAGGCAATCGGACTTCTCAGAAGATCACAGGTATAAGGCAAGGGAAGCGATTTGCCGCTGGTGGCATTGCATATTTCAGGCAACGAACAGCTGGATCCTGGACTACATGATCCATGGGCAGAGGAAATATCTTTGGGAGGAGATTCTGCAACTTCCCCACGAAGAGTCTCTAAAGTTTCCGTTTCAAAGTTATCGCAAGCCTGTGCTAGCACAGGACAACGGCCTCAATGCCACACGCGCATGGAAGCTGATTGATGAGTTCGTGCAAACTTTGAAGAAGGCATCAGACCTGTAACAGATTTGGATTCTTGCCTGTTGCTCGGACCGTCGGGTTGGGTGCATTGCTGAAAGCTCAGATGATCTGCAGGCAGTGAAAGCAATGAAGGCCGGACCTGCATTTGCCCGCTTCGTGTCGGAGCTCTAGGACTCCTGTCAAAGGCTTTTGCGCCTGAAAAAGACATTGTGCTGACCACCATGACTCAGCTTGCCAAGGACTTTGTCCTGAACGCAGCACTCTACTTTACTTCTTCCATGGGCGCAGGAAATGGAAGCCTTCCACAAGAAGGCATAAACCCGACCTCGAGCCGAGCTCAGTTGAGCGAACGATCTCGGAACTGTTAAACTGTTGGGGCTGAGGTGCTCGGTGGAGTGGAGCTGAACACATCCTGAGGGGAACAGCTCTAGTGGATTCACACAGCGTGCCAAGCGCATGCATTTGGCAGCCTAGCGCTGATATGTTTAGATTTCCTGCCCCTACTTTTCCGGAACAGAGACTGGGCGGGAGTACATATCTTCTGCCATGCCACCTAGCCCCTGGCGGACGGCCCGGCACTGAAGCCAGGATAGCTGAAACTTGGGGCAAGACTCCTGCTGGAGCCTGCAGGAGCTGTCAGACCCCCGAGGTGTGGCATTTAACTCTTTGGACAAAGTGGCCGAGCATCAATCCAGCAGTCTTGCTGACAACTAGAGCTTCAAAGACGTTCTTGCATGTTCATAGCGAAAGAGACTGTCAGATGCTTGAGCCTGGTCCGTTGCTTTCCGCTTCAGGAAAAGACGGCTCAGGCCTGAAGGCTCCAACAGCTTTCAGCGCCAATGCTCCCGGCATCCGCCAGCTGAAAGGCTTTGTCGATATCTCGAGCCGGCGGATTGCTTCTGCTCAAGCAACTTGAACATAGAAAAATAGTAAACCAGATCTGATTGTTCCAACCAGTCAGGAAGAGCCTTAGACAGCCCGTTTAGGTTTAGGATGAGAACTGGTGGCAGCGCCATAGTCATAGGCCACATCTGGCCAAATGATCCAAGAGGGCAATGTCCGGCAAAGGCGCAAGAAAAGGCACAGCCCGAACTTCAGTGAGGGCGAGCTGTCATCAGTCAGCACTACTGTCAGGGTCAGCCGCACTTGCGGCAGCGCGCGCGGCGGCTGGCGTTGCCAAGGCTTGCTTCCTGAAAGGATAGTGCAAAGGTGGGCTCATCCCGGCCCTCTGAACGTGGCTTGCATGCGTACCATGTCACAGGCGGCGATTGCCAGAGGTGGAGACTCTGCTCGGTCGGACTGCCTCATCGAAATCGCAGATGCCGAACAGGCGGCGCGTAGCATTGCGACGAATTGAAACGATGACGTGGTATGTTATGTGGCGCTGTTTTGTTGTACATCTGAGATGGCAGAAAACATGTTGCCGAAGCCAACGAAGGTGCTGCCTGGGGCAAACGACTGCGCCTGGGCTTCCAAAGTGAAGGTCGCTATCCAACCAGCCATTCTCTCAGACCATCTCAGACCGACACATCGTCGACAAACATCCTGCTCAGATCATGCGACGATTCGGGCCGGTGCTAGATGTCCGTGGTGGTCTTGGCATGAAATGCAGCGAAAGGAGAACTGCATAACTTCCAGCAGCGCCAAACCGTGAAGGTGTTCCAACAGGTGAAAACAGACCTATCGCCGCTTGGCTGGCGATTCTTCTTTCTCACGTGATAGATGGGTGTCGTCCTGGCTCAAGGTCAGCATACGATTCGCAAATCCCAAAGCGGCGGAGGTGACGACCACGTTTTGCAGCTGTGTCGTATAGGCAGGGGGGTGATATGTCTTCAAGACTTTTGCAGGCTGTCATGGTTGCCGCGTCGCAGGCACTTTGTGCACAAGAAAGTGGCTTTCATGATTCGATGCGAAAGTTACATGCATTTCTCCCGCCATGAGTCAGTCTTGCACAGCTTTGGTTGCGACAGGGTTTCTTGGCCGTGGGAGAGTCCGAAGTCCGGGTGTGCCAGCCTTTGTCGCAAGAGGCCTCGTTTTAAGACTGAGTCCGTTTCATCAGAATTCGTGTTTGTTGCGAAAGGCAGTCTGGCGCAGCTTCCCACCAGCTCGACAGCGACCAAATCCTACAGGTCCCCAGCAGGTGTTGCTGCGCAAAAACAAGGGCGCGGCCGTCGGCTCCAGGCGAGTCCAAGAAGAAAAAGCTTCGTCCAAACGAGCGCTTCGAGCGGGACTCGACTGACCAGCGCGGGTTTGGATGCAGAGGGTCAGGAAGAGGAAAAGTACAGTGTGCAGCTGAATGCAGCTTAGCTCTGGTTCTTTTAAATTTTAAAGCTTGGATCTGCCGGTGTGTAGCTGACTGCCGGACAACGCGAAACTGCCTAACGGAAGTTCGCTTACTTAGTCCCAAGTCACGATTGGCTTTGTTGTCTTGACCACGACCTCATCGTAAGTGGACCGTCATTGGCCGCCGTTCTGCTTCTTCCGTGAACAGCTACTGTGACTGAAAACCGAAGCATGACTACGAGGCTCCACCGCGCCTGCCTCGGGTTGAAGTCGACGAAGCCGATGAAGCAACAAAAAAGGAGCCTCCAAAGGTTGAGGCTGCCGAGGAGAGGTGACCTGCTGTTCACTTTTCGCGAATTTGCCGACCGGCTTGTGCACTTCCAGTGCAGGACCCACAGCCTCCCCCGATCCAACCTCCTGTGCAATTACCACCAGAACCGCCCAGGCAGCAGATGCGAATTGAGACAGTTTTGTCTGACACTTTCGCTTTCCGCAGGCCCAGTCCGTCCACACCCAGCCAAAAACTTAGTCTGGGCGAGGGTCACCTCATCCGGACCCTCCAAAGAAATTCACCAGGTGCCGATGCTTCGCAGGAGGACAGAGAAGTTGCAGCTGGTGAGGCGGAGGCACGAAATCGAGCAGACAACCACAACGTCTGCCACTGCGCTTCTGGCGTTCTGTTGAGACATGTTGCTCAGGTAGCCAAGGCCATGGCAGCGCTCTTGGAGCAGCCATTCTCCAAACAAAAGAAGGCGGTTCTGGCGCTTCTGCCGATTCTGCTTCTTTTCGCAGCCACACCGCTTGTCCAGGTACTCAAGTCCATTCGGCTGCAGTGGCATCCGGACAAGAGTTCTTGGCATGTTACGTCTGACTCTTTTGCATAACACAAACTATAGACTACAGCTTAGACAGCGCAAGCGATGCATCTTTGATTGTGACAGTCTGCTGACCATTCGCCAGGAACCCTGACCAGTCCTCCATCGCCACACGAGTTTTTCAATTTGTGCAGGTCCGCTAGAGCAAAATGCCCGTGTCGCTTCCCAACCTGAGTGCTATGGTGTCAGGCGCATGACCACTGGCTGGCTCATCACGGACTGAGTTGATGGCATTGCAAATCGAAAATGCGGTTGTGTTCGGCTGCTGGTTTAATGACCTGCTCTGACTGCTCGTGACCTTTTGAACGTGAGCAGGTCGCATCCAGTTGGCCTCATGAAGCAGCCATTCTTGGTCAAGTCCAACAAGATATTTGCTGTACAGACGCTCGGGAGCTCGATGCAACAATAAGAAATCATGCATGAGCAGCCATGAGGACAATCAGCCCCACTTGTGACGCAGCCTGGCTGTTTAATAACTTGGCAGACCGCTGCCTCATTGCCCGTCATGTCGACTACGGAGGCGTGGCATAGCCGTATGTGGCAGCACATGGTCGCCGAGTTGCTAACCATCAATCATGAAAGCAAGTCAGGCAACTGCCGTGGTGCATCAGAATATCAAGGAGTAGCTGAGACGTGATTACATCTCCTGCACGGCCCTTTCCCTCGGGCCCTTTGTGGGAAAGATTGCCAGGGTTGTGCAAGCAGAATACTTCCCGACAAGAAATCGGCTTATGGCAGGACAGGCGGTGCTACATAGTGGTTTTCACTGCAGAAAACTGCTTGACGGGCGTCTGGAAGCTTTGAGGAACATCGGCTTCGCGATTTTAGTTGCGGCGCCTGGTGAACAGCCTCTATCCACAACCGCCTGTTAAAGCCAGCATAGTGAGTTTGTAATGAGGTCTAAAGTGCCCACGCATCCGCGTCGAAATCCCTGTTTAAGGCTGCCGCCCTGCAGCACACTGTGCTGCGATGTCGCTAAAGCGGAGCAACATCCTCGTTCAGCCTGTGCAAGCTTGATGCCATGGCCAATGGCTGATGCTCTTCAAGAGTCACCATCTCTCCGGCAAACAACTTCACCTGTCGTTATCATCGTCGTCATCCTTGTCATCCTCTTGACCCCCATGATTAGCAGTATTACCATCGCCAGTATTTTCGTTATCATCCTCACCTCGTCAACTTGCTGCCTATCATGATCAGGACCATCATGGTCACCACGTGTCATCACCACCTTCGCCGTCACCAGTGTCATCGTCACTAGGATCGTCGACATCGTCGTCACCATCAACACCCCCGTTATGATTCTCGCCTCCTCACAAGAAGTCCCTCTCCAGGAAGGTTCGAACAACTGGAAGGAGCGGAAGACAGAATTAGTTGGCAGTGGCAAACCCTCTTTGCGCCTTGGTCTAGGCGACTCCTTAGGCCACTAGCTTCTGGCAACAAAGACGTGCTGGGTCGGTAGTTGTGGGAGCTGAGGGATTTTCCTTGCTTCCCGACGAGAGGCGAATGCCAATGCACCTGCAGAAGCCGACAGCCCGCCGATTGTTCTCGAGATTCTTGGCGGCAAAACAGCTGCACGATATCATCCTCCAGGCAGTATGGTGGAGCTCGCTGAATTGTAAAAGCGAGGCTGAAAAGGCTAGATGACGAGATGCTGGCAGTTCAGAAGGCCCAAAATGAAGTGCACATTGCAACATCAGATCCATGTCAGGCAGGAAAGACAGATCTCCCGTCATTTGTCTTGAGGAGTACGAGAAGGAAGTGCAAAAGCTTAAGCGGCAGTTCCAGGCACAGCAGGCACCGTTCATCGAAGCCCGGGACAAGGTGCAGGGTCTTAGTTGATATCTAGAATCTAAACTGTGTTGTCTTGAGCTTCCGAAGCCCCAGAAACACTTGCAAAAGCATTGAGCTTTGGGATCTCACAGCCGTCCCCGTCCACCCGCCTAGGTGCTTTCCGAGAAGGAGGGAAGCGAGGACCCAGTCACTGGAACGTCCGAGACTTGCAGCCTTTCAGTGAAGATCAGAAAACTCCCATGCCTTGCATCCATCGCCCAGGCCAGCACTGAAAGGATTCTGGGTCCAGGCGCATGGCCTTTTGAACTCACGAGTGCCTGGGCTTAGTTGTGTGTTTTCTGCAAATTTGTTGCCAGGCCCTGCTGAATCATCCGGCGCGACTTGGTGCAAAAGAATGCACCAGAGATGTACACACGACGGCTTGCGAACAAGTCAGATGGAGCGCTTCCAGGTTCGAAGACGAGGTCGAGTCTTACGACATACCTGTGCTTGAGTTCCTCAGGCGACTGCTGCCCATCGATGCAGTGTTTTACCGAAGCATAGGGCGGTCGTATGACTCCCTGCCTGACTCGTTTATTGTCAGGACGATCGAAGCGGAGGATCTGGACAAGGAGGATGCAGAAAAGGGTTTCCGGTTGCGGCCCGAGATGTTCGGACCACTCCGTTGCGGCCAAGTCAGTTTCGTGCGGCCGGCGTGACCTTGACCTTCAGTTAGGCTGATTTTCCATTTCGCCGAGAATCCGTACTTCACAGACAGCCCCTTGACTGGTCAAGCTGAGGAGACGTCCAAAATTGTTGCCTGTCTGAGAGGTTCACTATCGCAAGAGCCGCTCAGCTGTTAAGGACCACAGTGTTTCGGAGCGCAGGTTTCCACAATTGCAACATAGCGCACTGCCACTCGTGTGAGAAGCCAATCCTGTGCCTTTCTTCCAGGTACCACATGCACGAGCCAAATCGCTACAACGGAGAGGTCAAGGTCAAGCAGCTGAAAGGCTCTAGCCCAAACTGGAAGGCACGTGCCGCGCAACTGGTTGTCATTTACTTGTTTTTGCATTCATTTACTTGTGCTTGTTTTTTGCATGAAATAAAATGAAATACTGATCTATATATCTCATATACATTGCACGGTATCTCCGGCATCATGAGCAGTGTACCTCACTTTAAGCATCGCCACGATTCCCCTGCTACCCCTAATTTTAGTATTGCTCTCATGCAGGGGCTGGAAAAAGGCCTTGCGCGAATGCCCAACATCCTGCATGACCCCATAGGGATACAACATTGAAATTCAGGGGTTGTGAGGAAATGGATAACGCGACATGGAATATGTGCGATGTTGTAGGTCCTGCAGGATTTTGAGCATCAACAGTATGTTGCATGACTCATCATGCTACGTACTCTATTAGAGATGGAGTTGATGCATCCTAGTAGACAAGTATGGTTATTTGTAAGGGGATGGGTTCTGTGTTTGGATGGCTGGTTGTATAGTGAAAACTACAGGGATTGTCAAGAGGTCTCCAGGGATTATTTCGCAGATTCTGATGAGGACAAAGGACAAGAAGTGTCGATCTGGGTTTTGGAAGGTAGCATATACATACATACATGCATACATACATGTATGTATGTGACGCCTTGTAATACATGTCTTAGATGTACGATACATATTGCATGCGGAAGGGGGTCAACTGCGTCTTTGCCGTGTTAACCGTGGTTTTTTCCTGGTTCGTGTTGCCAGTTTTTTGTTGTTCTGGTTGTTGTGTGCTGCCTGTGTCTTTATGGTCCCCAAGATAGAGCCCTGAAGTCGTCCCGAGCATGAGACCCCCAAAAACGAGGAAAGCAGAGCAAGCCCTAAAATCTTTCCGCAAGATAAAGCCTCAAGGTTGTCTCGAAGATGAAACTGTAACGGGAGCAAGGCGGAGCAAGACCGAAACTCTTCCCGAATATGAAACGCTGAAGCCAAGAAGGCAGAGCAAACCCTGAAGTCGTTTCCACGATGGAGAGTCAAAGTTGTCCCGAAGATGAAACCCTAAAGCCTGGAAGGCAGAGCAAAGCCAAATTGATCCCCACGATGAAGCCCTAAACGTCGTCCCGAAGATGAGACCCTAAAGAGTTGAAGGCAGAGCAGAACCTTAAATCGTCCCGAAAATGAAATTCTAAAGTCGGGAAGGCAGAGCAAACCCTAAATTGTTCCCCAAAACGAAGCTTTAAAGCTTCCCTGAAGTCCTCCCAAGACCCTAACGTCGTCCCGACAATGTTACCTTTAATCGAGGACAGCAGGCGGAGTAAAGCCGAAAGTCGCCCCAGCAGGCCCCAAATGCTCGTCCAAAAGACGAGGGGGCTCTCACGAGCGAAGAAAGACACTGTTAACACAAAAGGACGGAGGGAACGGGCCACCTTACAACCTAATCCCTATGTTACATACTGTATATTATATTTCGCTTGGCATGATTATGGGCTATGGGGTTCTTACGTTGGGTGTGCAAAAAGACTTGGCTAGCATCCGCTCGCACGCGCCACGCAGGCAAAAGCATTGCCGGGGTGCTCCTGCTGCCGTGCGGTGCGTAGTTTGTGCTCATGTGCTATTATTAACAGAGGATGGTGGTGGATGCGGACAGCAGTGTCTGGGGGCAAAACATGTTGGCCATGGTTTCGAACTGTGCCAGCATGTGGGGGAAGGCATTTTGGCAGGGATACCACAAAACCAAGACCTCAAAAGAAGTCAGTGGTTCGTATGTATGGCCAACCCGAAACCCTAAAAGGAGTGACTATTGGAAGAGGTGATTGGTGATTTGTTCCTATTAAGCCCAGACCTACTAGGAGACTGTTGTGCGTTACACCCAAAACCTAAAAGAAGGTGATGATTGCCCAAGACCCCAACTGCGACGCCCCAAAATCCCAAGCCTTGATAAGGTAGGTCGGTTGGCAGGCGCAATCCCCAAACCCGAAACCACAAATCACGCCGCTGATGATGGGTGGCAAACTCTAATTCATAGACGGTGTGACTGTGTCCCCACAAGCCATACCCTTGCAGGGGCTCAGGGGTGGCAAACCCAAAGCCCTCAAGGAGTCCCTGCAAGAGAACGGTGGGTGGCACAACCCTGCAAACCCAAACCCCAATAGCTATCCATGATTACTTGTACATCATAATATGTGCGGATGATGCGTTTATGTATGGATGTGTACATGCACGGATATGACTAAACAGATGGGTAGATAGCTGCATGGATAGATCTGTCGACACACTTGTGTTTATGTGAACAGTGTTTTTTATTTCCGTCTCTTGACGGAAGACTACAGCTGGACACAAAAGTTTCACTGGATCTCGCAAGCTGGGACTGTGCGCCCGGAAGGACGCGGAAGGGCTGCAGAAGGCATTGCTCCGCAGAAGGGCGCGGAAGCAACAAATACGTTTGAATACGTGAGCCACCGCGCCAGAAGACCACGTCAGTCGCACTCAGTCGCGAGACATACAATTACTAGCTATTCTCCCGTACTCTTCCAGGGTTCAGGTCTTCTTCCAGGAATCCCGAGGCACGCTCAGGAAGCAAGTGGAAGTCCCGTTCCCTGTCACGATAGCGTAATACGTCAAAAGTGGTTTATGCTCTTGCGGAAGGGTTCGCTTGCAAAACGGTCCGCGGAAGGGCACGCGGAAGGGACGGCGTTCATTGACTCAGAAACGTGCCAACGCTTCGAGGACCGGAAGGCTGCGGAAGCAGTCGCTGAAGGGGTTTTGCGTCCTTCGGAATGAAACAGAATAAATAACACAGATCATGTGCTTCTGCATGTATGTGTACAGTTGTGTCTGTGTTGTTGGGCATGTGTGCCTACGTTTTCGAAGGCGCAAGCTACGTGTCTTGGGAACCGTCAGCGCCAGCCGGAATTAAAGGCGTATCGCGCTAAAGCAAAATAGAAGCAACCAGGGAAAAAAGGAATAGTACGAAAAAGGAGGAACCCATCTCTACAGGAAGTAGGAAGTGAGACCTCTTGGTAAATAAAAACACGACGCAATGCAGGCTGACAGTCCTCGCGAAAGTGTAAAAGCCGTTATCTGTGAAAGCAGACCATCGAATGCTCAAGAGCAACTCAGTCATTTCGATTTTGTGTCTAGGCCAAAAACAACCGCGTGCATGTCGCTGGCATGCGATGCAACACTGCCAGGCAGGCCAGGATGTCACGATGGGCAAGCCTGCAAAAGGCGCGATCTTTCTACCACTATTGAAGCTCGCAGGCAAGATTGCACTGCATGTTGCCAACACATGCCAGGAGGCAAAAAGAAGAAATCCCACAAAGAGGCGCCTGCCCAACACTGTCTAGGTTGAGATGGGGCTCGCCCGCTTGCAGCTGCTATTCTTACCATCTAATAGTGTGGTTGTTCATGCTGTTGCGGTTCATGATCCCGTCTTGTTCATCTACGTTGAACATCACTTATGATCCAGAACTTTGAATGTGAAACTTCGCCAGAAGCTGCTGGAACCTCGCAAATCTTTCTTCCGCGATTTCTTCCGGAGTCTGCAGGACTGAAGCAAGCATGTGGCAAGCCCTCGTGTTTTGTTGAACGAGCCAGCTCCATTTCGAGCTTTGCATTGCAGGAGGAAGACGAGCTGCCTGAGGACGAAGGGCATTGCATGATCCTGCGAAAAATGCTGTGATGCTCCAGTCTGCAACAAACTGTCGAAGCCGCCGGAGGACGTTGACACCCAGCAGCTTTGCATGCAGATGGGCGACGATGAGATGGAGCAGGCACGGAGTTGCCTGAAGACGGCTCAAT
Organism: Symbiodinium sp. CCMP2456; assembly: GCA_905221635.1. Lineage (NCBI taxonomy): Eukaryota > Dinophyceae > Suessiales > Symbiodiniaceae > Symbiodinium > Symbiodinium sp. CCMP2456. Next base: position 17,637 of record CAJNDV010032142.1, on the reverse strand, counting down.
TCACAACAGGACTAAGTTTTGCTGCGTGATGCTGTTGTCCCTGCAGGAGGAGATGGTAGAGGCTCTACTCGAAAATGCCTATGACTGTGGCATGGCGCTTCGTTTCTCGGCAAGTGATGCGCATCTTCGAGTTGCCGTTTTTGGTCGTTCTGCCCAGCAAAGGTACTCAGATCATTCCTTTTGCCGTTCGCTGGTATACCGGCGAAGCCGCACCAGATGATGAGTACGATGATGAGGATGGGTTTCAGCAAGCATTTCTAGCAGGGAAGGATGCAGACGTTGTTACCACGCCCTCACCAGGAAGAGGAGGAAGAGGAGGAAGACGAGGACGTGGAGCTAGAGGAGGAGGACATGAAGTGTGGACTATGAATAAACCTCCTTTCAACACCTGCGGGCTTTTTTGTGGAGTATGCCGCAGGAAGCAGGCAAAAAAGGACCGAAGAAGAAGGCAAAGTGGCACGAGATTCTTGCTGAACATCACGCGGTTGTCCAGAAAGAAGCCTAGTGATTTCAGGCAGAGGAGTGCAAGCAGCAGTGAGCTGCGATGCGATCAGTGCTCTGGAGCTAGCTGATTCAGAGCTCAGCCTTTGCCAGAAGTATTCACCTACGATCGGCAGCGTTCGGAGCAGTTCTGAAGCATTATGAAGCCATCCGACAAATCACACCCCCCCAATCGTCAGCGTGTCTTAACTGCTTGTTAGCAGCGCTGCAGAGATCGACGCTATATTGCATCCCAAGATTGGCTTTATGTGCCGAAACGTCTTGTGATCGGCTAGCAGCTATCGGAGTTTCACCAGGCTCATATTCCTGAAGTGGCACATTAAACTGCTATCTCAGAAACAACAACGTGCTGTAAGGCACGCCGTAGCAAGCGCCATTGCCCAAACTCCCTTCATGCTGTTCGGTATTGGCTCGAGGCATTTGCCTGACATGCTTGGCATGTGAAAGATTCGCAAGATCATGGGGAGAATTGGCAGGCTTCCGCGCTTGGCCTTCACTTGCAGCCTTGCGATTATACTTGCCTGCGTCTCAAAGAATGCCTTTTCGGTCCTTGCTCCGAGAACTACACCTTGTGCTTGGGAACGGGATAGCTCCGATCGAAAGCAAGCGAGCAAAAGCACTTTGGCAAGTGGCGTCGGCGTCGCAGTCTTCGGCCTCAGCGCAGTCGCCAGTGGCGTCTTCATCCCAAAGAGCCGAGCCTTCTTGCGCGCTTCAGACAGCGTTGAGCTCTTCTCCCCTGCGAAGGTGAACCTGTTTTTGCGAATCATCAGGCGACGACCAGACGGGTATCATGATCTGGCATCACTTTTCCACACGGTGGCATTTGGGGACAAGCTGGTGCTGGAGGTGGCATTTTGTGTCGTGCAGACTTCCGGAGTCCATGTTCAACAAAGAAGAAAGTCCCCCATTCCTGTTTCGGTTTCGTGGATTGGATCCTCTGAGAAGTGTGTCATTGGCATCTTTGGGATGTGTGCAGGCGCTGCCAGACAGTGCAGAGCAGGATCGGCTGGAGTGCAACCTGCCGGGAGTGTCCAGCGTCAGCAAGGAGTGTGCTCACTCGAGCTTTTCAGATTCGTTTTCCACTTGACATGAATTATCCAAGGCGCCGTGCTTTTGACTAAATGTAAGGCCAGTAGATGATTCCAACCTGGTCATCCGCGCCCTCAAGTCCGAGTCCCGACGACGTAGTGCATGACACATCGTCGTGTGGGCTTTTACTGTTGAGGCTATTCCGAGAGAAGAGTGGCATTCGTCGATTCTTCGGTGTCACGCTCGAGAAGGAGATACCAGCACAGGCAGGAATGACTGCAAGAATCGCACTCACAGAATTTTTTCAGCTGAGGCTGGCATGGGAGGTGGAAGCAGCAATGCGGCCACGGCATTTTTCGGAACTGTGCTCAGACTCACTGAGCTGTTGTCTTTGAGGTGTGAGCATGTTGAATCATCACCATGGAGGTGCCAACCAGTTGTGCGGCTACCCGGCCACTCCAGAGGAGTCAGTCCGACCAACCCTTGATGCAGTCAAAGCTGGATGGGGAGCCTTTCAGGATCTGATCAGCTGGGGCGACGACCCGGTGATTGGATCTGCGCAGTTCTCAGGTTGCAAAGCTGATTCCTAACATACAGTTCTCTGCGCTTGCCGTTTCCAGTTCTTCGTCGAAGGGTAGCACTCAGGATGCCACCTTCTTCCTTTCAGAAGGTATCGTGGCATGCCTTTGGACAGTCCGACCTTTTACGTGCTGTATGCAGTGTTGAAGTGCTGCAAGCTTCCTTGTCAGAGAGGCTTCTCCTTGCATCTGATCATTGTGGGCTGTAAGGCACTGCATACTGCACTGGAAGAGGTGAGATTGTGACGCCGCTCTGTTCAACGACCTTGACTTTCGGAGTTTGGCGCTTTCCTTCTGGCCCCAAGGCCGATCGACGGTCTTCCCATCAAGGATGGCCTTAGCGTCTACTTGGCAGATGCCTCTGCTGGCGATTGCAGGCTCCGAGAATGGCATGCCACGCTCAGGTCAAGCCGAATTACGGCCTGTCCACTGGCAAGGTGTTTCAGGCATGACACTGTGCAGCTGTACCGACAGAAGGCGGTTTCGCTTCAGGTCATGGACCTTTCAGCGTTGAGTACAACAGACCCTGAGGACTCGAGTGGCGCCGGATTCTGCTTGAACCGATGTTGAACTTTTTCACCACGACTCCGTCAAATTTCAGACGACAAGGAGCTTCTGCAGACCTTCAAAGATAAGGCTTTGCACAGCTGCATTGTAGTTGCTGAGATTTGAGCGACGGGCAATTTTGATTTGTCGAGTTGTCTTGTCTGCGAGGGCACTTCGCACAGCTCCTGGGTGAACGATTTGGAGAAGCCAGCCTTCAAGGTCGGGCGCAGCAGGTAGTGTCATGGGCATGTAAAGTTTAAGAACTTCCTCAGCTCAGCAGCTCTGGACTGGAACCTCCAATTGCCGTAGAGTGCCTGTGAACATATCTGCGAAGAAAAGCCCGTCATTGTTTACTGACCCAAATGCAGGAGCCGAATAGATATCCACTTACTTAGATCCAAGAGGTGAGTCCAGCCGTAGCGCTGCTTCTCTGTGTCTATCAGCTCCAGTACAGATGTTGACATTGCTTACAGCATTCGAGCTTTGTTTGCATCACAACGACTTCACCACGAGAGATCTTATGCAGAGGCTTTCGTTGTGAAGCTGGCACTTGGCGTCCGGTTTCACACGGATGTTGTGTCGCATCGTGAAGTAGATCGCACGGGCAGTCTGTTGCCTAGACGTCGAGTCACATTCAACTTCGAGCTCGCTCCACTCAGCATTTGGGCAACCTGGAGGTCTCCCCAGAACTTCGTGACCTTAAAAAGTACTTGGCCGAAGAGTGGGACTTCGAGGACGGCGCTGCACGTCGTGGCTGTCGGTCTCATGTCATGTCTCCCCGAAGTGTGCAGGCGGTTCTGATGTCTGGATCTGGGAGCACCATCTTCTGCCTGGGCGACCCGAAGGGAGGTGCCAAAGCCTTCGAGGTCGGTGCAGCAGCGCAGCAGTCGTTGAGTCCCTCAGCGGGTACTACAGGCAGCAACAAAGAATCAGTTCGACATTGAAGGCATCTGGCAGACAGAGTTTATGCGTCGCCCGGCATGAAGCGGCCACGAATGTTCTGGGATGTTTGGAGCGACTGCCAGCACATGCCTGCGCTTGATGAGGTCGCCCCAGCCCAACGGACTGGTACACGAAGGCGACAAACCGGCGCTGTCAGTGCTACTGCCAATGTTCTTTCAGCGATTCTCTCTGCCAGGTGTAGAATGGGCTGATGCTGGGACATCAGCAGCGATCGTTCTACAGCTCTCTTGATTTTCAAATCACGAACCCGAAATAAGGGCAGCCTACCGCATATTACGCATTGGCCGCACGTCACTGCGCAGTCGAGGGAAGCACAGTGCTGCTGAAAACCTTTGCTGCCAGCTGTGTGCCATATGATGGTCAGTCGGGGTTTCAGTCACGGTAACTTCGCTGCAGCATAGAGCACACGAGTCATTCGAGATCAAATAATTTTTCGCGATTCGTGAGCCATCGCAATTCACGTGGAGCAGCAAACAAGCCTCTACAGACAGAAAGCAGTCTGTATCGCTAGTCCACCAAAGCGTTCATGATCGTCGATCTACGAGAATGTGGCGGACTCCGCTGCAGCCCATCAAAGCAGCCGGGCAGGATGCTAGTCCAAAAACTGTGTCGTTTTTTCCATCCGCTTCTGTGCAAGGCATGGGCATTGCAGACTCATCGCTCCCATCGATTTCGACTTGAAAATCAGGCCATTCAGCATATTGCCTGGAACCTGTTGCGATGCATCTCTTGCGTGAAAGCAGGTTATCCGTCAGTCTCAGCGAGGCTTTTTTGCATCTAAGTGGCAGAAGAGGCCTCTTGCTGTTGACCATGTCATCTGGAGAGTTCCTGCCTATGCAGACATGGACTGGGCCTGGGCTCGGCCATTGCAGGTTGGGCCATTTGCTGGAAGGACGTCGGAGACCTCCAGCACCAGATGTCCCGGACAAGGCCGCTGAGCTTGGACATTGATGGTGTTCTCAGCTCTTCTGTTGGCTGCAGTTCGTAGAAGATCACAATAAGACGTTGAGATTGGATGAGGAGCAGCTGACGAACGACTTTGGCATCAAGCCATGCAAACCGGTCTTGGGCTCCAAGCGCACCGGAGTGCGCAAACCTGAGAAACATGTGCTATCATGTGCTCCTGCATGCTGCCTATCTCATTCAAAAGGCAACTTGGAAGCATCTCCCATTCATGCCAGGCTGGCATACAAAATCGGATGCATGTCTTTGTGGGACGAGTCCTGACTGAGTTGGCATGCTTCACCTGCCCCACACCACGAGTTTTGACAAAGTAGGTAGCTTCGGTCTGCCCTGACCACACTGCCCGGTTCAGTTCGTCACGTCAACGCTCAAGCCACCGGATCGTCGAAGCTTCGTGGGATGTGAAGAGGTGTTCAGAGGATTCAGCCTACGGCGTACGGACGTAACAGTGGAGGAAGCTGTCGCAAGATCTGCCTCTGAGGAGTGGGGCGTGAAGCATATGGTGACCGTCTGCCAGTTGGACCGGCTACATGTTGTGCCAAGTGCTGAGTTCATGGTTTTGTCAGATGCCATACGACAGCTGATATGAAAGAGACGCTTTGCAGGCAAAGCATGACTTTGCAGAAGAATGGCTATGAGGAGGGGTATGCGGAAATGCTCGTTCACTGACCGCCCTCTGTGTGATTTCTGGTGCCAGGCCTTGCAGCTTGGGCTCGGCTACCGATCGATCCACCGCCTTAGCCGGCCGGCCATGTGCCCAGTTCCTCAGCACTGATATGATGGCTCTGACTTTGAGCTTCAGGAAATCGGCACGTACATGAAGGCAGGTGTTGGGCCGAAGCACCACAAATGTGAGTCTGGCTCCCAGAAGCTTGAAAAGTGAGCTCTCGCAGCGTCGCTTGCTGTCAGGTTTCGCGTTTCGTCAGACTGTCTTCTACCACCAGGATCTGCTCTTCCATGAGTGAATTTCGGTGCATCTCCCCTGCGCCTTGATTCCAGTGTCAGTGCCCGAAGATCGCTTGAAAGCTCTGGCTTTGCCTGGTCTAGTTCGTTTACTTCTTTGAGCAACGCTCTCGGATCGATCTCTGCACGTTCAAAGAGCAACCAAGACCAAGATCTAGGTATGCACAGGATTGCTCCACGTTGGTGTGTAAACTGTTGGTAGTACTCCAAACAAACGGCGCGTTTGCGGTCGGATGCTTGGGTGAAATCAAACGACACAGAGTGCTGTGGAATCTCCAGGCTTTGGAGCTGGAGCTCACAGGGCCTGGCGACCAAGGGCTTCGTTCTTGCAAAACAAAAGCTTCGCCACCGTGAAGTTATTTGTAACAATCCAAGACTGTCCGAGACTTCTTGAACAGCCGCATCGAGTGCATTCGGGAGAAGATGTAGCACTTGCCGCCAGTCCTTTCCAAGCCTGTCGATATCACTTTTCTTGTGACAGGACTTGAGTTGAGTGTGAGACACTTTGTCCCCGGACAGTGGGCCACAGCCCCAGATAGAGGTTCAAGCACTTTCTCGCAGAGCTCGTGGCTTGACTGAGTCCAGGTTTTTGTATCTGGCTGGAGCAAGGGTCGAGGCTATCACGGAGTGATGAAGCGCATGTCCCCAAGTCTCCGAATGCTCAAGATATCTTCACCTTCGACGTCATTCATGCCAACTTACGATCCTGAGGTTGGGGATTTTCAGGTGGCGGTTCAGACAAGCACGGACACAAAAAGTCCCACCGCTCTGCCGGCTCTCTTGGCCGATAGCCCAGCCTACGAATGAGAGGCTGTTGGAAGATTCTCAACCAACTTCTGCAGAAGCGCATTGCGCATAGCCGGCATTGCCCGCTTCCCAGGCCAACGCGGTATTGGAAAAGTTTGGGTTGGCAAGAAAATGGCAGGACACAAAGGCCAGAAGTTTCGGTTGTTCAGCAGGTGTCGTGCACTATTGGCCACTTCGCGTCCAACTGCAGGTCCGGATCCTCGCTGCGTCAATGCTAAAGCTGCGGCCTCTGGCCTGTTTGCGCTTCAGCCGGCCGGTTCATGCCTCTATGCACCGTTTTCATCGCCGAGGTATTTCGAATAGAGAGCACTCGCAACCTGATTTTCCTGAAGGGGGCTTTGCCTGGCTACAAGGTGCTGCAAGATGTGCCGCTAAGAGTTTCAACCCATGCAGTCATATGTGCGGATGTCCAGGGCAGTGTGGTCAAGATCAGTGATGCTCGTGGCAAGACGGCGATGAAAAACAATCACATCAGATTGCCACTTTTCTTCAACAGTCGAGCCACGAAGCAAGCAATCCGCACGGAATGTCGAGGCCATACCCCACGTTTGTCCCCGTGCCTGGTGTCGAGTACCCTGTCACGATACAGGACTCGGTGCCGGAGAGATGGGATTCGAATTCGAAGGGCGAGACGAGTCGAACGAGTCTGAGGTGTCTGCCTGCGCCCCAGGAGCCGCCCCCTCAACGGGATCCCTTCCTCTATCCCGAACAGCCTCTCTATCAGCTTCTCGACTGCACTGAAGTGTGCACGTGTAAGGGCTGCGTGATAGAGCCATTGGCATGCTGCACTGGCCTTTCACCGCCAGGCCGAATGATTAGTGGCTGAAGATGCTCGTTGCGTTCGCACCGCAAAATCGGCGATCCCTGTGAAGGATTCGATGGACCTTAAGTTTGGGGGCTCCATGTGGTCTCAGCTGCTCATTTCCCTTCTGGTGCATCATAAAAGCGAGTTTACGGCTTGAGTACTACTGCATTGATGACATGCGGTGCAAACGGTTCTGACCTTTTGGTATTTTGATCGTTTTGTGGCATATGCGGGTTCAAACAGTGCATACAGTCGTTGATGGTATATGGGCACATTTGATGCAACAATGGACCAATCGATCCACCCTTTAAATCTTTTCGCCGCAATGGTGCAGATGCCTGATGTCCTCATGTGCGGACGACGGCTTTGGCATGTATTGATTCTGGTTCCTTGCCCCGAATGTCGTCGATTCAGGTCAACATCCGTCGTCGACGCGCCTTTGGCACGACGCGTAGGCGCAGGCAAATGTATTTAAGGTTAGGCTCGCTGTACGATGATCACTTGTTCTGAGTGTCAGGCAGAGTGCGCTCCGGCTTTGAGGAAGTATCACCTTTGAAAGAACACCTGGACATTCCTTCTCGCTTGCAGCGATCGTCCCGCAGAAACGCACACACACACACACGGACAAGCATTCCAAGAGCCTTGGCAGCAGGACGGTCTTCGTGGTTCCATCGAGTCCATGAACGCCGTCTCGCTTCCAAGACCGTGGATATACTGTGAGAATCGACGGCCTGACATTTTTGATTTTCGTGGCATTCGAGGCATGGGGCAAAAGCCGAGAAGTTATGGCTGATTTCCCAGAGATCAGCATGGTCATGTGTGTTCAAGATGTAAACTAGCCGCGAAGCGTATTGCGAGGAGCGTACTTACGGAAGAGCTCACGTGCCGTCCCGGCGTGTGTTGACGGCCTGCCGATTTTGCATAGTCGCCAAATTGGTGCATAATTTGTCATGTGTGCGAGCGCATCGCCTGCGACGAAGGGCTATGAAACACCAGGTTGAAGCAGCAGTTGGATTCAACTTGGCAAAATGGACAGGCCGCGTCGCATGCTCAGTCGCGCGCACCATGGACCTACCATGACCTACCCGCATTGACAGTTCCATCTGGCAAGCAAGGCTTGATGCAGCTTGCCACAGACTCCGGGACAGTTTAGACAAGGCTGGCGAGGACGATTCCTGCAGCATGTCGCTTCCCGACGTTGTTGCTGTTTCATGCGCAAGCCTTCCAACCGACTGGCAGGACCGGATTCTTTGCCGGGGCCACAGCTGCTTGCTTGTCATGGCCGTCTCCATAGCATTGCAGCACATCCAAACCAAGATGCACTGTTTCAGGTGAGGAGGCACAGTCTAGTGTGACAGAGGGGCTGCCAGCGCTCTTTCTGAAACGATTCAAGGAGACGGGGATGACACGCTGAAGTTATTGCTGTCGTCATTGTAATTTGTTGTTGTGTCCTTGCGCTGTCTTCGTTGGAGGACCCAGTGCGCTTTGCCAACTTTCAGGGAGGTCCCACGTGATGTATGGGGCCTGCACGGGCCTTGCTGTGCTGCCACAGGAACTATCCACGGATGCCAGCCTTCGAAGTTTGGTTCTGCACCAGGAGACGAGTTAGGAGCTCAGTGTGAAAATTTCCGGATCACCCTAGAAGCGGGGCTTTCGTTTCGCACGTTCCAAACACGGGACCTGCCATCAAGCGAAGGGAGATACTTTCTGCCAGGGTTGCGGGTACAAATCTCCGAGGTGCAACTGTCCAGATGGCCATGAAGAGCTTGGGTGCCAGGATTCGACCGACACCTCGAGCTTCTTGCACAGCTTCACATCAAGTGTTAGCCTTTAAGCATCCTTTGCAAGAATTGGACATTGCAGTTGTGTAAGGCTTCCAGCTGAAGTGCAGCAATCTTCTGAACACGCAAATCCCATCTTCTGGCGCTGTTGACTTCTTCAAGCCGCCCAGCTTTTTCAAGCAGAAGAGATTACTCGGATGATAGTTCTGAGCTAGGTCAGGTGGAGCCTGCAACATCACGTCAAATGATGATATCGTGAAGTTGGGTCCTGAACGTCCCCTGTTGACATGGAGTGGTGCCGTTCTCCTTTCTGAGAATAGTGACCGAGGCAGGTCGTCGATGACGAAATGCTGAAGCATCTGGAGGTCCGCAGCATGGAAGGGTGGTGGCAAGCCCGGTAAATCTCGGCATGGGTAAGCTGCAGAACCGGAATGTCAGATAGAGATGATGAACCAATCAAGAAAAAACAGATCCATCAGACCCTTGCTCATCTTTCTGATGACCATGGTGAGTGCACCAGAGATCACCAGAGTGAAGTTTTGTGCACACAAGCAGTGCGTCAGGCTAAAGATATCAATGGAGTCTCAATAGAGACGACGAGTGTTCGAGAGACTTTAGCATGTCTTGCAGAAGAACGCTTGATTTTGTGACCAAAGCATGGTTTTTATTTGCTGTCCCCCAAACAATAAAGTGCTTGACGAGTGTGTGACCATCGCGCCTTTATGTGACATGAATTTCGTCTCCAGAAGAGTGTCTGTATTACTGCAGACCGCCGTGATTCTTCCATAACCGGGCTTTCTTGATGATTCACTGCATTCCCCTTATCGAAAAACAAGTGCGATTTGTGCCTCGTACAAGTTCTGGGGTTTCTGAGGATACGGGAAGGGAGCGGCATGGGAGCCTGCTGGTGATATCAAGCTTTCAGAACCATGACAACTGGGGAAGAGGCGGTTGTGCATCTTGAACGCAACGCCGTTGACCTCTACAACCTTTACAGCGCAACTGTCTGTACAATGCAGCGACCTGGGCAATCCTGGGCATGTGCTTTCGCATTCACTCGCTGGTAGAAACCTTTCGCTGCAGCAAGTCGATTTGAGTATCACAGATGAGGAAGCTTGATGACACGGTCACACCTGATTCCTTCAGTGTATTTGCAGACATCGGCGATACCTGCTGACTTCTTCGTTGCATGCTCGGCGGCCTGCACCTACACCTCTGAACAACGCTTTCGGAGAGGTGCGGTGCCCAGTCGGATGGAGTGGTTTCGTAACAAAGTCACATTTACACCGGCCATGCAGGTCCTTTGCGGCGACCGTGCCGTAAGCAGGTTGCGTGCAACTTCATTTGGGTGTGTGCCTGAAGAAGCTAGATTTTGGGCGTTTTTCAGCACCTTCAAGACAGCTGCTGGCCTCACAGACCAAGGTGAGCGGTAGGCACCAGACAGACCACCTGCTTGCATGCTTTTGAGCAAAACAGGAAGCACGGCATTGGGTGCTCTGAGAAATCTGTAGTTAGCAGTGTGCCACAGACGTGCCAGAGCGTGCCGATTGTTGCGGTTTGCGGCTCAAGGGATCCCAGTCAAGACTCTGGGGCCGCAGGCCTTGAACACTGCACCGTAGATTGGCTTCAGCTGAGTCGGCTGGAGGCTGGACTAATTTTTGGCACTATGCCATCGAGGACAGGCTGCACCAGGATTTTTTTCAATTCTGAGTCAAGCGATGCAGCCTGTAGGAATGTTTCTGTCTCCGGCTTTGCCCTTACAGTCTGTCTTTCCGTTCTGGGCAGACAGCGACCGTATTCTTTCCCAGGCCCTTGCATCGATGACGGAGGATGTGGAGACTGCCTCAGGGGATCTTGCAGTCGGTAGTGAGTATGCTACGCCGCGGTGCGAGATGCTGTCGGCTCTGGTGGTCAGGAGATGCTTGTATGGAGGACGCGGGGGAGAGTCAAAAGCACTGGCCCGACTCCCAGCCGTGCGTCCGTCGAAACACTTTGGTGATGGACGGCTGTAGTTTACCTTGCTCAGGACGTATGTTGGGCAGGGCAATGGAAACTATGAGAAGGTGCAGGGTAGGACTAGCAAGACCCGACATGCGATACACCCAACCGGCTGGTTCCAGGTTGAGAAGTACATGCAGGTCTCTGGTGGTGCCTATTCCATAACGGAGGCGAGTGTTGTCATTCGTCTCAATTCCTTGTCGAAGGGTCTTTCTATCTCCTTAAACAGGTTCCCACGCGGAGGATAAGTCCAATGTGCTGCTGCTGGTGTGCTGTGGCTACACATGCAAGCTTGTTTGAATGCGATCTGCTTTGAACAGCAAGGGAATTGTCGCTACCGGCCCGATTATGTTGACATTGGCTTCGTTCTGGAGGGTTTGATTACCGCTCAGGTTTATGCGTTCTGGGCATGACGTTGGCACTTCTGCTTGCAGCAGCCTCAGTTTTTAAGACATGCTGGAAGGGAGGATTTCTTCCGAACCTATGTTGTTGGGTGGGGCTGGAGCTGCTCGGCACGAGTGCATTTCGTGCTGATCTGGAGGCAAAACATGTAGCAAGGTGCATGAGAAGAGTTCACTCCATGCTTCCTATTCACAGCGGCATCCGGCGGCAAGGCTTTGTGAGACTGTAGCACTGTTTCTCGCTCAGCATGAACATCGACTCCGAACGCAGTTGGGGTGGAGGTCGGCGTCGGTTGGCAGTTAAAGGCCTGTAAGACTCTGCTTGCACAAAGAAGCAAGGCTATCAGTCGAACGACTTGCTAGTCGGCTGTCCCTGCGAATCCTATACTGTATCTCTATGCATGTACTGTGATTATGCGCACTTGCGCAATCGTCGTGACATCAAGTTGAACGTGCTTTGGAAAGATAACGCAAGGATTGTTATACCTGCATTGCTCAGGTCTTCCTGCTGCGAGGCTGCCTGCTTCATGACCCGCTGTAGCCGGATTGCTGTGATAATTTTGGAAAGCTTCCGCAAGGTCCTCTCTCCGCTGCAATTGGAAGTGTTGGAAGTGACATGATGACTGCTGCTAAGCCGCAAGCTGTCAGGTGAGCAGTGGAAGCATTATGAATGCGAAGATGTAGCTGCAGCATTGATGCAGCATTCCACTGGTTGTGGCATCAAGGCTTCAGACGATTTCCGGTACTCGGCTCCAATGTACGATTGCAGCCAGTATCCCTGACAGAGCATCAAGCAGCAGCCAGTCTGTCTCCGCACGGGCTTGTGTTAGGTGTCGGCACCTGGCTGACCAATTTCAGGCAAGGAGTTTCGATTTTTGTCGGCCTTCACATCAAGCCTGCCTTGCCCCGAGGAGTGATGTGGAAGCCGGGACACGGGTCCCTCACACATCTTGCATCTGTTGAGAAAGCACAACATGGAAGCGAGCTAAGGCGTACCGCGGTCAAGTCTTCAAAGATTCCGACACGAACTTCGATGGTCTTCTGAGCCCAGGGGAGTCCGGACCTCATGACACGAATTGAAGATGTGTCGGATCGTTCAGCAGAGCATGTTGCAACGTGTAGCTTTCGCTCACATGTCCTCTTCTGGGCTTGTCACGTAACGCCGGGGCAAAGGATCCCATTTTAGGGTTTCTGTCTGCACCGAGCAGGATGTGTTGAGGATTGTAGTGTGGCCCGGAGCCACTGTCCACAGAATCAGGGGCACAGGCAAGCGACAGGCCAAGGCATGCAAGCAGGACGGTGGAGTCGCTTCAGCAAAGAAGCCGGCTCATCCTGTCAAGAATCATGGCAGGTTTGCTGGGGCATCGCGAGACACACACACACACACAGGTAGAAGAAGATCTTGCATGCTGTTTCAAGTCAACTCCACGAAACGGGCGAGACAGGATGAATGAACCTGTGCAAAGAATCAAGACGTAAGCATGTGCAGCGGTGTCCACGCACAGCAAGACGGCTTTGACCTATTTACGTCTGAAAGTCTTTACAGATGGTTCTTACGGTTTCGAGAAAGGAAATAGTACTAGCATGTGTCTATGTGTGTGTGTGTTGAAGCGGGGTAAGCCGGCTAAGCATGCTCCAAGTCCCAGAACATAAAAGTTCAACACTGTAGCGGCCATGTCTACCGGAACTTCTAAGCAATCCAGAAGCAAAGCCATGCAGGCAGAGACCATGCCTGTGTGACTTACTCAACCCATCCCTCCACTTTCATCTATGCGTGCGTTTTCTCTACCCATTTATGCTGAACACTTGTATGTGAGTGGATATGTTTATCTACGATCGTTCTTGCTAACTGTTCGTCTACAACATCATGTCTTCAAATGCTTTCTCCGAGGCAGAGAAACAGCGGTATTTGCGGCGGTTTCTTCAGCACAGCTTTACCGACCTCTACTTCTCGTGAATGTTTGTGGCACATGTAAGCCACCCAAGCCAGAATCTGGTTCTGTGTCCGCCCTAATTGGCAGAAACACGTGATCCCTTCTCAATTCAGAGCAAACTCTATTGTTTCTGCATAGTAGGTTTTCATTTCTTTCATTAGAAGTCCTCTGCGGTCACACAGAAACAGAAGAAGGATCCTAATTTCCTTATCAGTGGCGACAACTCGACGGGCCGTTGCAGTCTGCCAATATCACAAAATCGAATCTTGATGTTTCATAAAGGAGTACCATCTTCATAATCATAGTACATTTGGTCATTAGTTGAGTGTGTCGAGCTGCTTTTCCCCACAACACAAATGGAACTGTGGAACAGCTGCTCGTTTCTTGATATCATGTCGACTTTTCGTTTGCTAGCAGCAAGAACAAGCAAAGACCAAGTAAAGATCACCATTTCTTCTCCTCATAACAAATATCGGAGCACACCTCTGTACCTTGTATGCTTCGTGGGAATTAGGACAAAGATATATCTGGAATGCATTAGTTGTTCCTCGCTTAGCAAAAAGCAAAAGACCCTTGGTTCATGCAACCAAATAACTAGACTCTTCTGCATCCTACTACCAGCAAGAAATTAAGAGAGCGGCATCCTTCAGCAAGACATGAAATGGCTCCTGTCTATTCGCTTTCGCCTTATAACCAAACAGGGAACGCCTCTACAGCTCTTAAGGCTCTGAAAAGCTGCAAGAATATTCCGTTGCATCTTGAGCGCAGCTTACATCGATGAAGAGACCTTAGCGTCTGAATAATTTTGATGAATTACATATTTAGTACACCTCAAGTTAGCCCACCGCTGTGTACCTTTTGATATGTAGTAAGGCAGCCACCCTTCTCATATTTATATAGCAAAATGAAGTTTTCCGTCTCTCAACAGGAATAAGCAAGCTCCTACTCCACAATGCAATGGCATCATTTTGTGAGTATTAAACATGAGATCTCGCAAGAATTGTCTTAGTGCAGAACTAAGGCCGCGACAAGCTCTTTCATTCAACCACATCAAATAACAGCCACTACTAAAAGCAATAATAGCCGTACAGGTACTGCTGCCATTACTTTTTCTACTGTTTATTGTCGTCTTTTGTTCATCTAGTTCCAGATTGTTAAATTCCGCCAGGCTTGAATCTCGCCAGAGTTTGTGAAGCCTGAGGTGCGAAAACATTGACGGGGATCGAAATTAGAGAATCCTGGCATCTGTGGGGAGTGGGGGGCCATAGTTACTCAGATTTTGGGAATTGTGGGGAAACTCGATACCTGGCGATGTTTTCTCATAATTGCCCATCTCCCATAATCCATTGCTGACAAGAAGCAAGCTCGGGTGGATCATGGGGGGTGGGGACGTGAGCATATCTATCTATCTGTCTATCTGTCTATCTGTGCATCCCTGAATCTGTATACATAATGTGACAGATGCATGCAAGCGGTGCACCGGCAAACGCGCTCGCTCGCATAGAGAGACAGAGACAGAGACAGAGACGGACCGCCGCCGTTGTCTGCAGGCTTTCTGCAGCGAGGCGGGAGATGCCTCATTTTCTGCAGCCGCGGGTTCTTCCACTGCCTCTGCCTGTCTTCCCTCGCAGTTCGAAGCTTCCCCAGTGCTTCGCGCAATATGGGCTCCAGTGGGACCAGGCCGGTTCGGTCACGAGACCGGGACTGAGACTGCTTCAGCTCTCTGAAGTGTCACATCTTGGAGGACGGCAATGGGCTCAGCCTGGGCGAGATGGAAGCAGGGCTGGCGCAACAGGCTCCATCTTCTAGCGAAGCTGAGAACTATGGTCCATGCAGCTCCGTCAGTACTTCAACCCTGCAAATGCCGAGCTGTGCAAAGTTTTATGGAGGCAGGGGTGAAGTCCCACGACATCCTTTTGGAGCCTGCAAAAACGACGGCCAAGCACTCAGAGAAGTCGGCCTTTCGATCGTTCCTTGTCTCTTTGCAAACTCTGGCATTCTCTAAACCGACGAAATGCATCAATGCATGCGCAAGCAGCGAGAAAGCCGCTTGAACGTGTCATCGGCTTCTCGCCAGAAGGCATTTCTGTCACCAATTCCCCGAATTGGAAAGAAGCAACCCAGGCTGTAGCGGACTTGGACTGTGATGGCTTCATCAGCCGGGCGCCAAATCTGCTCGGCTCCGGCAGCTTATGCAGACTTCGATTGCATTGGCTTGCTGGCAGGTGTTCCAGAATTTCGAGCCATGTATGCTCATCCTTTACCGCAACACACGCCTGGCTCCTGTATTTGGCACCTGTGCTTCTGACATCTCCAGTTGCGATACAACCTTCTAAGGAAGGATCTGCTGATTGGTGGCGATGCCTTGACCTCAGCTCCAGATCAGCGCGATTCAACAAATCAACTTCTTCTTCCACTTGCTCTGGAGTGCAGCACAGGTGGATGCGGATGGAAAGTTGGGCAGAGTGGTTGGATTTACCTGTTTGGTGTTTCCGGTCAGGCAATGATCAATAATTCGTCTCACTGCGATTCTGACGCCAGGAGATGATTGCAGCACTCCAGAAGGTTGGTGTCATATTTGCATATGCATCTTGTGATTGTGGGTCGTGTTCTGCAGTCGATGGTTGCCTCGAACCCAGCGCAGTCAAGCCGCCATGAACCCAGCTTCTGTTCTCTGACATGTCGGTTCCAAGCAAACGCATTTACTTTCTCAAGGACTGACTGCAGAGATTTGGAACGAGACAAAGCGAGCATGGTGCTAGCCTCAAGATGTTCACAAGAAACCACCGACCATCACTGCTAGCTTTGCGCAGCTGTTTGGGGATCTTCGGAGAGCCACCAGATCTAGAATGGCCACTAGAGGAAGACTGCAGCGACACGTCTTGGCAGGGCAGCTGCCATTTTTGGAATGACTCTTCTTTCTGCCGCGGTGTCCTGTGGTTTTCGCTCGGATTGCTTTTTTGACACTCGAGACGCCCTTGACGCATAATGCAACATGTTTCTGTATGAAGATAACCCGAGCTGGATTACTTGGTGAGTTAAACCATCTACTACATTCATCTAGGATTTTTCATATTATGTACGGCTGTCCTACTGACTAGTTCAGCGGACGTCTGTGATTGCAGCGGGCTTGAACACCAAGAGGTTGAGCGCATCGCGAATCTTTTTGCTCCATCTTGGGTTCGTCGCGTATTCAGAGGAGGAAATTCAGAGGTGAAGCCGAAGTAGGGAAGGTGAAGAGGGAAGCGCGACAGCGAGATTTCGTTCGAAGCAACAACAGTGTGAAAGCTTGGTGAGATGTCTCCGCACCCCTGGACATCCTTGCTCAACCCGGTCCCAAGTCCGGGCATTGGACGGTGACAGAGTACCAGCATCTGCATCCTTGGATCCAACGGGCGTGAGGGTTGAGTGCTACACCTCTGCAACCTCTGGAGTTGCTTCGGCCACGAACAAAAAGGATCCAGAGTCAGCCATGACTCAGGCTTTGATATCACATGCAGTTGAAAGATTGAAAAAGCGCTCCCTTAGACGTGCGCTAAGGAGAGCAACACGTGACGGAGAGGCCTTGTACAAAGGACAGAAAATCTTAGTGTGCCCTACAGTATCACTCGGTCACCTGGAATAGTGGAGGCCTGTCTCAAGAACTCCAACTAGAAGTACATGCTTGGCTCAGCCAAAACCCACATATAGGAATCTGCATCCTTGAAGAGACGCATTGGGGCTTCTCTGGAGACTTTTTAATTACAACTGGTGCATATGTCACAGCTCCACTGCGAAGGGGCACACTGGCGGTATCATCATCATGGTCAGAAAGGACCTCACTGACATGCAACAAGTTCAGTGGCGAGAGCTGGATCCTGGTAGGCTGATACATGGGCGTGTCCCATCGGCAAGCAGCATGTCGACATTCTCGCTGTATATGAGCACGCCATCAGCTACTCCACGGCCGAGAGGAGGTTCGAGCTGAAGAAGAAACGACGTGGCATCTGGAAGAAGCTAAACTCCAGCCTGAGCGCGCCATTTCGAAGTTTGGTTTTCATAGCGGTTGATTTTGATACATCTTTTTCACCGCTCCCCCCGATCACTGGTTTCGGCCTACTTCCAGGCCCTACCCAGGATGAACCTTTACAAGAGCGGTCACATGTCTTACAAAATCCCACAAAGTCTGAAACAGTTGGGGCAACAGTGCTGCCACATATGATCATCCCAATGGCTCGTCACAGATTGATTTCATTGCAGTTCGACACAAAGTGTCTGACAAGCAGGCGAAGGAGGTGATAGTAGTAGTAGTAGTAGTAGTAGTAGTACTAGTACTAGTATTAGTACTAGTAGTAGTAGTAGTAGTAGTAGTAGTAGTAGGAGTAGTAG
>CAJNDV010032141.1:128055-140534 GCA_905221635.1 Symbiodinium sp. CCMP2456 | reverse complement strand
GTGGTGGTAGCAGCAGCAGCAGTAGCAGTAGCAGTAGTAGCGGCGGTAGTGGTGGTAGGAGTAGTAGTAGTAGTAGTAGTAGTAGTGGCAGCAGCAGTCGTCGTGGGTGGCGGTTCTAGGTCTTGGACTCGTACGAGTAGCAGGCTTGACAGTAGAGCTAGTACTCGCACTAATGCTACCAGCTACCAGTGCTTGGCACGTCTGGCAGCACAGGGAAGAAAGAAGATGAATTTGTATTCTTTCTTGTCGCACATGTCCTAGTGAGCCATCTTCAGGAGAACAACAGTTGGACGTGTAATTGTGGTAGCAGCTATGGTTGGTCTGAATCCGGGCAGGAGTGTGGACGCGCAGCAGGGGTTGCCATTGAAGGCAGTGAGGACGCTGCACAGTGCCATAGCCTGCTTGCATTGCCTGGTGTTTTATGGTGTGCGCTGTCGGCCACTTCTGGTGCTTCATGTTTCATAATTGACTTTCTTCATACTATATTATGCTGTAGTATAGTCTGGTAGAGTGTAGAGTAGTCCAATGCAGTACAGTATAGCGTAGTATAGTATAAGAGAGTAGAGCCAAAGCAAGTTGGATTTAGTATCAGGTTGGATTTGGTTCCCGGAAGCTTCACCAGGTACTGCTCCAGAATGGCAGTCGCAAATGCCGGCGGCCGTCCTGGAGGAGCTCAAGGCTCTGTGGCCAAAGAAGGCCGGTACTGCCCCCGACGGGATTCAATGCTGCAAGGCCTATTGTAAGAGTGAGTGTGTGGTGGTGGCTTCCACCAGATGCTTCCCAAACATGGGAGCCAGTGCGAGATTCTGGTGATAAGCGGGCCGATGCCCAGACTCAATGGACAGTTCCGGTTCCTACTGTGATTTCCAGGTATCGAATTTTTTTGGTGTTTTACTCCCTGAGAAGCTTGTGCACGGCAAAGCATACTATAGAGACCTCAATAATGACCTACTTTATAGGCGGAATTATGGGATAATATACCCCCCGCCCCAAAACCGTATTCTAATGATTAAGGCCCCTACATTACCTCGAGCAAGCTTTCACCACAGAGGCCGGGGTAGCTCGGCCATGGACTGTAACTCACTCGTAGTCTTATGATCCTCCTGCTTAATTCTTGTTCCAGGGCTACTGTAGACGATTATTGCTACTATTACAGATGCGACTATGACCGTTATTAAATATTGTGTTGCTATTATATATATATATATACACTATATTATATATATAATATAGTATTATGTTATATTATTATATTGTATTATATATATATATATATGTGCGTGTGTCGCGAGTCTACATGGCTCTTTCAGGTCAGCAAGCCAGCTCCTCTCAGCCGGAGCCTGAGCCCTCACGGCTGGGGGCCGAAGGCCTCAAATCCTTAGGACTTACCCATAGGCCCCATAGTAAGGGTTTAGGGTTTAGGGGTTTAGGGTTTAGGGTTTAGGGTTTAGTAGTTCCTTATTGTGGCTTATATTTAGGATCCTATTCAGGAATCCCAAAAAGGAACTACTATGGGGCCTATGGGTAGTGACATGGTGACTTCCAGCGTTTGGTTCAGTAGAGTTTTCTCATGGTAGGTGATGGAGATGCTGCTGCTGATTCCGATGGTGATACTGACGACGACGATGGTGAGGATAATGGCGATGAAGGTGACGTTGGTGACAATGACCGTGACGTGACGACCAGCATGCGATAAGGCCGCGATGCTGGCCAACATTGCGACGACCACCATGACAAGAAGTAATAGAAGGATGGTGACAACATTGAAAGTGGTGTTGGTGTTTACGTTCACAGTGATGTTGATGGTGGTGGTGATGCTGGTAGGCCTCACCGTTATGCCTCGGCTGTCACGGCGGCTGCCTGAAACTAGGGTACCTTCTTGAAGGGTCCGTATTGGGGGTCCTATGATTTAGGATTTTATATTCGGATCCTTCATTTTCTGCAACCCCCATATGCACATGTAGTGTTGTGGCCATTGCTTAGGGACCCACAAAAGACATTAATAAGCATAAGCATTTTATAGGGAAAAGCCTACCTTATTGGGCTTCACTATAAGGAGGTGTATATGGGATATCCCTTTCCTAATTTTTGCTCATGTGCTTTCTTTTGGCCCTAATTGCTCCTCAGGCCCAGGAACATGGTATGCTTTTTGCTCTGCGACGTCGGCCTCCTGCAGCCGCTGGAGCCTTGTTTGGTTTGCTTAGCATAGGGTGCAATTTAGAAGCCTGAACAATAAGGAGTCGTATCTCGCCCTTGTAGTCTCTACACAACTAGACTGACTAGACTAACTAGACTCGAAATACACATCCCCCAAACCCTTTTCTTCTTATTGAGGCCCCTACATTGGCCTGCTCGTGGCGTGTTGCATTCAATCAGCTCCACGGCGGCTGTTTGATTGGAACCTCTCACTTCGTGACCTGGGAACCCACCGTCGAATACCGTTCGTAGGCGGCCTACTCTCCTCGTCGTCGTCGTTTGTTGCACTGGCGTTTCTCTCTGCGCGTGCATCGAAAGCGGTTACGTATTTCCTCGACGTGAGAACGAGGTTTTCTGGCCACGGATCGGGATCCGAGATGTTTTTCTTAAGCAGCAGGCTGGTAGTAGGCTTTTTTGCTATCTGTGCTTAAAGTCACTGTAGGAGTTTCTGGGTTTTGTGGGCACCGCAGCCGTTTGCCCACTGTTGCAATGTTGTCCTTCCGATGAGGTGACCGCAGTTTATCGCGGTTCAAACTCAAGTGCCCCAGCATTCTCGACCTTCGCCTGATGAGGCTCGACATTAGGACTTTGGAGAAAACACCAGGCAGAGGTTGAACCTGGCGAAAGCACAGGGAGCCTCGATGCAGTGCCTGGTGCATTGTATTATTATTGTCATTATTGTTTTTATTAGTATTATTGTTATTGGTATTGTTGGTGTAGGGCTGAGGCGGCTTCAAACTACTTTCTTCGCACGCAGTGCCAGGAGCATGGCCACACTACAGGGCCTGCTGGGCGTTTTAGTGGCTGCCATGGCGGCTGCTTGCCAAGGCTTGTGCGACGTTGTCCTTTGAGGGTTTAGTGCAGCTTTTTCTAACTGCGGCGGCCAGCCTTTCCTAGTTCGAGCCCATGGCTCTCGACACCTCCCCCCGGCCAAAGCTGGGCTATCGACAATCTGTGGGTTCACTGAGTGGCGGAGGCTCTTAGGAGACCGCTGGCCTTCAGAAGACTTGCAAACTGCTCACGCTTTATGAGGGTTGGGGACACTTTTCCGCAAGCACCCAATCCTTACATGAAGTCCACGTGACCTCATCATTTAAAGGAGCAAGAAGTAGCTACCTGGCCAGAATTAATCGCCACTGGGTTGAACTTAGCCTACAACACTCTCTTTGGGAGGTCCCTTGAAGGTTTTACATGGGTTTTGATGCTGACGGAGTGTTGGAGTTCGGGCTTGATCAGTAGGTAACCTTTGCCCTGGCTCGGATGGCTTAGCCGCAGGCAATAGCTGCGCTTCCGACGACGCCGTGCTCTTGCAGAGCGTACCCGCGCATTCACCTGCGCTGGGAGGCAAGCTCCTAAGGCTTAGGTTTGGATTGGGGTTTCTCTAGCCACCCCCAGCTTCTCACGACGCCCGCGCTCCTGCAGGCTTGACGGAGGAAAGTGCAGGTGTCGACGGCATGACGGGCAAGCGGTTCAATCGTAACTTTCAAGACGAGGGCCTGTACTACGACCTGCGGACGTACACCCGCAACGGTACTGTCTTCTACCCGTGGATGTTTTCGAAGACGCTTGCTCATGACGAGCAAACCGGCTTCCCAACCAAGGAAGATGTCGACAGAGTACTGGCTGCAGAGAAGAGGCCCACGCAAAGCAATCTCGATGCTATTGTCCTCTCGGATTCCCCGAACCGTGTCCGCAAGCTTGAGGGGCTCACCAACACACGCAACAAGAATGACATCGGAGCTTTGCCAGAGGCTGCCGTATTCCCGTTTTTCTATCCGATCGACTCCGCAGAGTCAGCCTTTGAGATGGCCGAGGTTTACGCCAGAGCGCTGCTGCGAGACGTGCCGTTCGCCGACTACACCACAAATCCGACGGTCCAAATGGTCGTCGGTTCGCTGAACCAGTTCCCCTCCAAGACGAGCCATCCCACATCAGCTGGCCTTATCACTGAAAAGACACTTTTCCGCGGAATAGGGCCGGGTGAGAGGGTGGGCCCATACGTCTCGCAGTTCTTGTACAAGACGCACAGATATGGCGCCTATCTGGTTGAGCAAAGGTATGAAGTGGAACTCGATCCAACCAACATGCTATCCATGGACGGCTGGCGTGCAGTGCAGAACGGGGAGAACCCTGCAAGCACAGTTCGCGATGGCACAGCCTTCGCAGCGACTGGGCGTGTTCTAGGGTCCATTGTGCACCGGGACCCACTGTACCAGCTCTACTATCAAGCTGCCCTCGTGGCGCTTCAGCAGGGTGTTGGTACAGAGGGCTTCGATCACGCAGCCACGACGGCATGGACGACAAGCGGTCCACCGGACATTTTTGCCTCCGTAGCGCACGTTGCGGTGGGTGCTCTACGTACCGCGTGGTGGCAGAAGTGGGGAGTTGGCATGCGCATCCGCCCGGAGGCGTACGCCCAGCGGTATGAGCTGGCTCGCACACAACCGCAGCTGCTTACCGACGTTCCGGGGCTGGCGGCTCTGAAGAACAACATCGAATTGGGCACCGACATCATCAATGCCGTGCTTGCGGACAATCAAGCTCGTGTCGGCAACGAGACGGCGCTGCTGGCAGTCATGTACCCTGAAGGCTCACCGACGCATCCATCGCTGCCAGGCGGTCATGCCGCGGTTGCTGGGGCCTGCGTCACGGTCCTGAAGGCAATGCTCAAGACTTTCGACGATGATGCAGGCACCATTGAGACAAAATGGGTGACGAGCAGCCGGACAGCAAGCCACTCAGTTGACGGCCAAAATCTGGTGAGCTACTCAGATGCGGATGCTGCTGACATGACAGTCAACGGCGAGCTCAACAAGCTGGCTTCGAACGTTGCTCTGGGCCGCGACTTTGGAGGAGTGCACTTCCGGGCTGACAACGATGGAGGCATCTTGGCCGGGGAGGACTACGCGATCTCCTACCTGGCAGACAAGTTGAAGGCTTACGCGGAGGCAAGCATTTATAATTCATTTGAGGGGTGGACTCTACAGAAGTTCGACGGTTCCGTGGTCAAGATCACCGCATCAGGTGCACAAAAGCCGAGGCGATGGCAAAAGCCACTGCATCGTTTTTGGCGCAGATCTAGCTACTACGGATAAGAACCCGGAGCAAGGGTCCACTTTTGCCGCATGAAAATTTTTAGAACGAAGACCTCGTGCTGTATGGTTTGTAGTGGCATGTTTGGTGCCACGACTGAGGCGCATTAGCCACCGAGGTTAAAACCCCGGAAGTGCCCAACATAGCCGCACCCTGCTCTTGAGAGACTCAGACAGGAGGTTATGTTTTGCGGCATGTTTAGTGCCGCGACTGCGGTGCACCGGCTTCTGAGGGTACAGCCAAGGACAGGCGATGCGGTGTCGACAGAAATGATGTTGCTCTTGCTTGCACTCTCCTTGACCTGCGCACGTCCCGCGTGCTTCAATCTGGCTGCTGCCGTCCCTTGCACTCTCTTCATCTGACCTTAAAACTCGGAAGTTCAGAGTCCCGAGCCTAATATAGCGGCCTAAATAATTACCTACACTATTTTGGGGGTTCCTGATTTCAAGTATGGTATAACCAGAGCCCGGAATAAGCCCAAGAATCCTGCAGCCGCTTCAGGTCTGAAGCTCTACCGGGGCTACGCGCTGCGCTTCGGGGGTCGGGGGGCGGGGAGCCACGGAACACTTTAGAGTCCACGGTTTCTGCAAGGATGCTACAGACTTTGGGCACCATGAGTTGCCTCAGAAGTTTTGGGTTTTTATGACTGTCTCTCTTTGAAGATAGAAGTGTCGGGCCCGAGCAGGCCGCCTTGGAGGGCTTGATCCCTCGATTTTTACTTAGTTTGTGGTTGTTGCATCGACATTTCTTGCGTGCGCATGTAGATACAGAGGTAGATGATAATGTCATTTTACATATTTAGTTGGCAAGAGCATTTCGAGCAAGCAAGACTTCAACGTGTTCAAGGGGTGTATCAGGTAAGTATGTAGCTATGTATGTATATGTATATATGTATATGTATATGTATATGTATACGTATATGTATATGTATATGTGTATGCATGTATGTGTATGTATATGTATGCATGTATGCATACACACATATACATATACATATATGTATATATACATACACACATGTATATACTATGCATGTGAAAATATTATACACACATGTATCTAAATAACATTATATACATATATGTGTGTGTATGTACCTATATCGATACATCTATCTATTTATCTATCTATCTATCTATCTGGCTGGGCATGTATAAAAAACAGGAACGTGTCGACACACAAAGCACTATGATATTGATATTTGTTTCTTCCCGCAGAAACGCATGGACAAGGATAGAGCCACATGTAGATGTGTACAAGTAACCGAAACACATGTGAACAAATACTTTGAATAACAGAGCAGATAGATAGATCAACGGACACACAGACACACAGATGCATGCAGCCTGGCTCGAGAGAATAGGGTGAAGCATACGATGATTTACTATAGCCAACTTTTATATACTATATTGCCTGTCCAATCCGGGTTCATTGCCCAGGCCGTCTTTCTCGCATCCTTGCTCCTCTTCTTCGCGTCACAAGCCAGCATGGTACTGGTGGACAGGACCTGAGCTAAACCCTAAGTCCTAAACCGTTGTCAGGTGCTTAAAGTCAGACAAAGAGCCTGTGAAGTAAACATTCCAGGGGCAAGCCGGCTGGTCTCGCAAAGCACGAGTTCATGGCCCTAACCCCCCAGTAACCTACTATATAGGGTACTAGAGACCCTAAGGCCCTACATAGTAGGTACCTGGAGGGTTAGGGTGGTTCATGCTGAGCATGCACTGTCTCGTAAGAGGCTTGATCTCCTGTGCCGGTACCAAGGACTGCTGGCTGGCACGCTGGTCAGCACTTCCTGCTCAACTGCAAGGTAGCTTTTGCACTGTTCGATAGGTTGCGGGTGCCTTTTTGGAAGATGGTTTCAAGGCCCGGAGTGGGCCAGTGGATGTCGTTCGTGCTGGATCAGTCGTCCGGTGATTTCACACTTCTAATTGTTTGATGCAGGGTTTTCATTGCATTCACAAATCCAGTGAAGTCAGAAACTTGAGACAACCTTGTAAATTATCGTGACAATGGCACGATCCAAAGTTGTCCACGCACAAAAAAAGTTAAGTCTCTTAGTTCAAGGTAAGCACAAGCCGGCTTCGGGACGACTCAGCTGCTTCACTGGGGGGTCAAATTTAAATATCTGCTGTTTAACGCCTACCTTAAGAACCCAAAACCCACTTTTTTGTAGGTTCTTATTATAAACCTTAATTTTGGGTTCTTAAGGTAAGGCTTGCGATTAGAGTTGACGGGCTTGAATCTCTTGATGCATGAAAATCAGTTCGATAGGCCATATACCCGTATCAATCCGGCATGTCGGCAGGCCATGCGGACGGGGCCACCATCTCAAAGAATCTCGCAGTGTGCTGACCTCATGCACAGATTTTGGGAAGACTCTTAGCCTGTCTCGGACAATCGGCAGGAAGCTTGTGACTGTTGTAGCTCGCTCCAGTTGGAGCTTTGACACATGTTTGCTTTGGTGAAGCAGTGGCTGCAGTTTGGGTTTTCGGCAGAGCCAGAGTGGTTGCAAACCAGATAATAGAAGAATGCTGAAACCAGATGAACACCTATTAAATGCCTCGCCTTGCATGTTTTGCTAGCAAGGGATGAGCTGTCGATCAAAACGCTGTCTACTGGATCAGAGTCCTCTGCATCCTTTGGGACCCGTACGATGAGATGTCATCGGTTTGAGACTCTGGTTATCTCTGGTTGAAGATGGCTTCGACCTGCCTTGCATC
Organism: Symbiodinium sp. CCMP2456; assembly: GCA_905221635.1. Taxonomy (NCBI): domain Eukaryota; class Dinophyceae; order Suessiales; family Symbiodiniaceae; genus Symbiodinium; species Symbiodinium sp. CCMP2456. The sequence continues at coordinate 132,525 of CAJNDV010032141.1, read as the reverse complement.
CAACTTCCTCATTTAGAGAGTGTGCAAGAGGTTCTTCTTAACTCTGTTGTGGCGTCATGTGCGCGGCTTGTGGCTTCATGGCACGTACTGCTTATTGCACTTATGTAACCTTGTACTGGATACTCCAAGCCTCAAAACTCATGAAACTCACTGAAGCCTCCCAGGTTCATCCTCCTCGCGCTCTTAGCAGCAGGACTGGTTACCCTCCAGGCTCTCAGACTCAGCGCTGGAAGCTGGGAGGTTTCAAGCAGAAGTCACGGATCGCAGGGCCTGGGCATTTCTGGAGGCACACAAATCCGCAGGCAGATCAAGCCAGTAACAGGGCTCCACGCAAATCGACGAGCCGGCATCGACAAGAGGGAGGAGTGACTGCCAGTAGCTGCCACAGCAGGCCCATGGATATCTAACCTGGCGACGAACGTCGACCGCCCACACGCCCATACTGAGAGAGAAGATCCAGCACTAGTAGGCCGTTGTGCCACTGTTGTTCGTGTTGGAACTACTGCTATTCCTACTACTACTGCTACTGCTACTGCTACTGCTACGACCATCACTACGATCACAGGATGACGACGGTGATTACTACTGCAGTTAGGATTACTTCTGCTTCGGTTGCGGAGAACTTTGTGACCTGACTTATCGAGGCCGCCTCGTGGCCATTGCTATGCCTCCGAGCATCGGCACAGATGTGCCGCGGACGCTGCTTACACAGTAGGAAACGCTGTTGGGCTTGCGGCTCTGATCGTGGTAAAGCGGCGCAGAGAGTCAGAAGCCCCAGACCTACCTGCCAATCGAGAGTTGCGTCGTCTTTGGCAGGCATTCGGACGGTCTGTGGAAGGTTCTGAAGGCACCTTTGGCCGGGACTCCCAGATTGGAAAAAGGGCTGAATGATGATTTTTGGGGTATAGACTGCAAAACACGGACGGAACCTGCTCGCTTCAACACGCCAGAAGCATTCGCAGTGCCATCGGCAAATATCGACAGCTATACGAGAGAAGGCAGCGAGACTCATCGGCATTGCTACTTGCAAGATCATGCTTCCGGTGTTATACTGCACGTTGTTACGGTTATGGCTACTGGTAGCTACAATCATTGTTCTTGCTGATGGCTGCGAACTCCGTATATATATATATATATGCACAGACACTCAACTTATTATTTTGGTAGATATGTATATATACATACATATATATATATATGTAATTATTTCTTCGGTACTTTTTTGTTAATACGGACACTATTATTATGTAATAACTATGGTGTAATATACGTATTCATAATTGGCATAATCTCGTATAGCTGTATATCTACATTTAATTATATATAGAGTTGTGTATATATATATATATGTGTATATGCACAACTATATATATATATATAGATACATAGAACTATAACAACATATCTATATATATATAGATATAGATATAGATATAGATGTAGTTTATTACGTATATGTAGCTGTATATTTACACGTGTACAGTTATGTTTTGTTTTTAATATGTACATATGCATATGTACGCGACTCTTCAAACCATGAATCGAGGATCTGGCCATCGCCTCCGTGCCTGGCCAGCTGCTGTCCCGTTTCGCGAAGGACGGCATATACACGTGTATACATATGATATATTACATGCCACGTTTATGTATGTGTGTATATATATATATATATGTATATATACACATGTATATATATATATATATATATGTATAAACATATATGGGTATATACATAAATATATATATATATATACACACATACATATATATATATATACCCATACATCTGTCTGGCGAGAGGATCTGGACGTCCTTGACGCTCGCCTGCCGTCCCTTCTTGCACAGGCCGACTGCAGACATGTTGTGCACCTATCAGAGGCAGTACTTAGGAGTGGGAGCTCGTAGATTATCATTATCCTGCAGTACTGGTAAGCATGTTTCGTAGTTATGTCTCAGGCCCTGGCCTGTGTGGCGGCGCTCTTCTCTGCGCTGATGGCCATCCTTTTCAGTTCCCCGGGCCTGGCGCCCATGGCGGGGCTCTTGGCTTTGCTGATGTGGCGCCTGGCCGCAGCCTACAGCCCAGTGGCCGCCGAGTGTGCCAGGATGGTCTCTGTTTTAAACGGCCCTGTGGTCGCCCACTTGCTGGAGTGTTTGGAGGGCCGGGAGTACCTCAGAACCTTTGGCCAGCAGGGGAAAGCGGTGACCCATGCTCTCTGGGTCTTGGAAGCCAGTGCCAGGGCTCAGATCCTCAACATGGGCTTACAGCGATGGTTTGCCCTGCAGCTGGAGCTCATCGGCGGTGCCATGCTGCTCTGCGTCTCTGTGATGATCGTCTTGCAGACAGACGCACACCTGGGCATGTCCGGTCTCTCCCTCACATACGCGCAGGCCTCAGCACGAGCTGCAGCACTCAAGCTGTATGTCCATGCTTGCTCCGCCTTGTAGAGCCGGATGCTGGATGGGCGTACATACACCCAATTATAATGCCCTCAGATGCGCTGGCATTCCCCCGCACCTTCCGACACTTGCATGTTTGAGGCGTTGACATTGACAGCCCTCGCCACGGCCCTGGTGTGATTGTCCTGGTGCGGGTTGCGCGTGTGATCTGCAGAATTTACAGACACCGAGTCTATCAAGTGCCGAAACTGTCTGGTTTTTGTACGAGACGATTCGCGGCAGAGTGTGCCAGAGTATGCTATATATATATATATATGTATACACACACACACACACATGCATGCTTAGCTTGTATATACACGCTGCTGCTACAACTTTTGCTCCTGCTCCAGCGTCCGCCTCTGCTGCTTTTGCTACTGCTGCCTCTGCATACTGCTTCTGTTACTGCTCCGCTTCTGCTACTGCTCCTACTGCTGCTGCTACCACTACCACTGCCACTGCCACTACCACGACCACGACCCCTACCACTACCACTACGACTACGACTACTACTACTGCTAGAACTGCGCCGGCCACGACTACGACTACGATTGCTCCAACAACTACTACTACCACTACCACCACCACCACCACCACCACCACGACTACTACTACTACTACTTCTACTACTACTACTACTACTACTACTACTACTACAACTACTAGCACTTACTAGTACTACTTCTACGACTACTGCTACTACTACTACTACTACTACTACTACTACGACTGCTACTACTGCTACGACTACTACTACTACTACTACTACTACTACTACTACTACTACTACGAGGACTACGACTGCGACTGCGACTGCGACTGCGACTGCGACTGCGCCTGCGACTGCGACTGCGACTGCGACTGCGACTGCGACTGCGACTGCGACTGCGACCACCACTAGTACTACTACTACTACTACTACTACTACTCCTACTGCTACTGCCACCGCTACTGCTACTGCTACTACTACTGCCGCTGCTACTACTACTATTACTACTATTACTACTCTTACTACTACCACTACTACTGCTGCTACTGCTACTACTGCTGCTGCTGCTAACACTACTAATACGACTACTGCTACTCGTACTCCGACTCCTACTCCTAGTCATACTCCGACTGCCGCTGGAATCTGTCATGCGAAAGCGTTGGATGCGCGAAAGAAATTCAACATTCTTCCTACGTACAAGCTCTTGTCACCCAGATGCACGAAGGAAACCCTCTGCCCTCCATCTGAGAGGCCAAGTACCTGGTGAACTACAGCACCCGGGCTTCTGCGCAGATGGCCTCCGTAGAGAGACTTCTGGCTCTCTCCTCACTTCGCTCTGAGGAGGCCCGGAAGAAAGGGCTTAGGAGTTTAGGAAGGCTGAGGGTCCAGGGTTTTAGGGTCATGTATGGCTTTATGTTGCTTTATGGGCTCCTGCACTATAGTGACTCGAAGAGTGTCGCATTCCTGGGGCTTAGGTCTTATAAGGGAACAAGATGGCGGGGGCTACTGTGTAATTAAAGGACGGTAGGATATGCTGTTTATCAAGCAGTATCTGGGCGAAAGTTCGTGGACTCCTGGCGGATGAGCTGTTCGTAGATTTGAGAGGAGGCTTCATTTGTGTTTCTTTCCGGTTAGAGGTTGGGTGTCATGCTGATGCCAGACCTCTGATGTGTCACCGAATGTACCGTAGCCAGTGTGATGCGCAGCGATGCTGCACGGCAGGAGGTTCACAACAAGGCGCGCGGTGCTCACATAGGCAGTCAGCAGCAGAGTGCCATGAGTGTGCTGTGTTTTCCCAGGCAGCCCGATACTGAAGCGCAGCTTCAACACGTGGCTTAAGGGTAAAGTTGATCTGCTGAAGTCATTGCATGGCCTGATTTTGAGGACCATGCAGAGCCGGCCGAGCCACAAGTATATCTGATCCCGGTTCGGCCGGCCCCCCCCCCCTCCCCCCCCCAATGGTTCCTCCTCCCCCTCCCTGTGGTGTGGGGTGGTTGTGGGTTGCTTCCCCCTCCCTGCTGTGGTGGTGTCTTGTGGTTGGGGAG
>CAJNDV010032141.1:99922-107422 GCA_905221635.1 Symbiodinium sp. CCMP2456 | reverse complement strand
ATCAGTTTGCCAAGAGAGATAGTAGCAGTGGCACTGAGACAAGCTAGTCCGCTGCGTGATGTATGTATTGATGCTAGATGCAAGGGGAAGATATTATGCAGAACATGTGATATTGTGCTGAACATGTGATCTTGGAGTCTTGCGAAGGCGGTATGCAAGTTTCGACAGGTTTGAACACGTTGCAGATCTCGTAGTTTTCTCGATCTTATCCATTGTTTGGGGTTCGCGCACTCGGGGGCGCAAGTGATGAGCATCTGGAAACCAGTTTCTCCCAACAGTTTTAAAAGTCGTCCCGTCACATCAGCCGCCAGCTTCAGCAAAGGCCACATTCTGCAGACTTGCTGAAGTGCTTGGCAAGTGCGAGTTCCATGCGCTATTCGTTTGAGGACTTGCATATCACAGGGGTGTTCATGGCAACAATGTCCACGATGATCGTATAAGTCATAATCTATACAACAGCAAAAGCATCTTTCAATGTTACAAAATGCGGACAGTGGTGAACTTATTAGCAGTTGTGCGGATACGTGTGGTAACAGAGTGATGGCACTTTCGAAGTACCTATAGTGGCAATATGACAGCATTGACAGCGTGGTCCGTTCAGATTGTTGCAGCAATCGCAAGATATGAGCAATCACAAGAAGCAGAACGGTACGAACACTAAACATGGCATACTTCTGGCCGTCGCCTTTGAAGATTGTAGTTTCTGCCAACCAGCTGACACGACGCCCGGACACGCTTTTGCGGCATCTTTTCGTTCTTGCTGCTTCGACATTTTGCTCTGTAGCGTGCGTTTTCCTCAGGTGTTTGAACATTTGTTCTCTTTTTTGTTGTTCGTTCTTGCTCTTTTGCTGATTTTCGCTTGCGCTTTCATTTTGCTCTTTTCGGGTCCAAAACTCGAAGTTTTGCTGTTTTTGAGCGCGTTTTATGCTGAAAGGGCCGTTGTCACTGCATTTTTACGGGTGATTCGCCGTGTTTTCTTGCTGTTTCTGTGCTTTCGCAGACTCTCGTCGCTATGGCTGACTCCGTTAATTTCCCACAGCATCCATGTGGCAAGCATGCTGACGTCCACAAAGACTCCGTCCGTTTTTGCAGAGCATCCATGTGGCACTCATGATAACGTCCACAAAGACTCCGTCCGTTTTTGCAGAGCATCCATGTGGCAACCATGATGGTTCGTGCGCAGTCTGACAAGACTCCTACATGTTTGACATATGGTCATGTTTTTTGCCTAGCTTCCCTAACCTCCCAAAATAGCCCTTTGGAGACAGAATGCCGTAAATTACAATACTTTCGGGTTTGCGGAATGTGACTAAACGCAGGGTGGCAGGTCAGCCGCCTACCTAGTTGTTCACCGTTCCGTCCCCGAAGCTCTGCGACCCCAATATACGGGTCGGAATACTTAGTAACCGGCTCCCCTTGTAGCCCTTCCATAAGCAGACTATAGTATCCGCAATACCCGACTCGAATTATTCAGTTCCCTGCGCTATATTCTGGCCCTCACCTTACAAAGACAACCTGACAGGTGCAGAAGGCAACAGTCTTCTTCCCTGGTGGTTATTCGGAGACTGAAGGCTCGCTGGTGCTGTAGTCAAAATCCGAAGGGTTCCTTAAAGGGTTTCCTCTAAGGGTACTTCCTACAAGGGCTACTTTAGGGGTACTGCAATGGGTTACTTAAAGGGCATTACGACAATGTTTCATTTAAGGGTACTACTTGTACAAGGGTTACTGTAAGAATATGCCTGTCTTCGACCCACTCAGCCCAGCACCCAACCTCCCTGCCATTTCTGGATCCGGCTGCAGGCTCGGACTCTTTCGATGAAGAACGTCGAGAAGAGATCTACGGGCCATGCTCCCGGTTGACTCCTAACTGAGCAATGATTAAGGGGCTTGGCGGCTGTAGGCGTTAGGGCGTACATACATATATATATATATATATATGTATGTATATGTATATGTATATATATATATATGTATATATACATATGCATATATATATATATATGTATATAATACAGGCTGAGGTTCTGAGGCTGCGGAGCGGAAGCAGAACCTTGGCGCCTGTCTGCTGCGGGAGCATGGAAGTATGCAGTTCTTCGGTATCAGAATGACGCGATACAGAATTCAAGATGGTTGCAGCAGTGTAGGTTCCGTCTATTGCAGGGTTTTGAGAACTTGCCCGCCTCTGGCAGCAAGCTATGCCCTTCAAGTCTCGGATGTCCCCAAGGCCCAGATTTGACAGCGGCCTCGATGCAGAGGCACTCCGCGTACAACCATGCTAACCTTTGTTGTCTGAAAACTTGATGTTAAGGGGCTAAGCAACCAGACCATGACAAACCCTGGCCCTCAATGTGGTGGGCCCGATCGCTCGATGTTCAGAGAGCTTCGACAGTGATCCGAAGTCAGAATCGTCTTAACCCATCAACATGATCGAGTGGGTCGGGTAAGATAGAAAACTGAAGGCTTCACGGGGCGGAAGCCTTGGTTCTGCCGTCGCAAGCTCGATGAGATTCAAAGGTCAAGTGCCAGAGCCAGCCCCTCTACAAGAATGCATCGGCCGTGATCTAGTTAGAATTTGGCGGAAACTTGAGCATCGTTAATTCTTGGGTATAGTCCTTATGTAGTTATAATAATAATATACTACTTCGAAATCATAGCTACATGTCTACACATACACGGAAGTACATGCAAAGGATTGGCGGTGCATCATGGCATGTGGTGAAATCTGGCAACTCCGTGTCGAAGCCCGAAACTACCCTACACCTCCAGATCAAATCTCTGAAATCAACGGCGACGCCCTTCAGTTTCTCTAGGAGATAGTCGAAGCAGCAGCGCAGTTTCGCGGCGATATGCACTTTCATGAGGGTTGAAGCCGACAAATACACCCAGTTCTCTTCGTTATAACTGACATCAATAAAAATATATATCTAGATATAAATATGTATATGTGTATATATATATATATATAGATATATGTAGGATATGTATATATATATATATTACTCGTAATACTGACCCGCTCTTTCAAGCCGGCCGGCAGGTTGAGCTGGACTACCACTCCGGGCCCCGCAAGGCCGGAAAGAGAGTTGTTCCAAACTGTCCGAAGGCACTCTCCTTCGTATTCCGTGAGGCGGCCAAACAGCGTAAGCACGCCCAGTAATTATCATCGTAGAGATAAGCTACTGGTAGTAGCAAAGACATGCCAAACTGCGATCAAGGGAAAATCACTGAAGTCATCCGGATGTGTAGGGACCTGCTGATGCATGCTGGCAGCGAGGTATCTGCATCTCCTCCGTATTGCTGTGTTATCCCTCTTATGTACCTGTTTGCTCATTCAGTTTATGTATTCGTATACACACTCATTTATTATTTTTTTGACGGACCTATATGTGTGTACATGTGCATACAGATAATTTGAGTTTGTACACGCGTTTATGTATTCAGTTTTTGGCGGATAGTATATGTGTGTACGGTCGTAGACATATACATGGAGAGAGCGAGAGAGAGAGAGAGAGAGAGAGAGAGAGAATGCGAGAATGAGAGAATGAGAGAATGAGAGAATGAGAGAATGAGAGAATGAGAGAATGATTGAGAGAATGAGAGTATGAGAGAATGAGAGAATGAGAGAATGAGAGAAGAGAGAATGAGAGAGCGAGAGAGAGAGAGAGAGGAGGGTAGAGAGAGGCAGAGAGAGAGGAGAGGAAAGAGAGAGACAGAGGTAGAGGTAGAGGCAGAGACGGAGACAGGGACAGAGAGAGAGAGAGAGGGAGAGCAAAACCTAAGTATGAACCAATGGGTCCCTCCTTGTTCTCGTAAGAGGGGAGCTGTAGAGGGGCGAGGAGACGGCCATGATGACGGTTGCAAAAGACTTTGTTCCATAGCCGACGGCACTTGATTTCCGTTCTATTTGTGATTGTGGCTGTGACCTGACCATGAGTGATCCTCCTCCACCCTAAACCCGAAGTCGTGGCCACCAGGCCTTGCACTCTTGTTTAAAATGCGTCGCCATTCTTTGTCTTCGCATCTTGCAAGCGACAGGCCCAAGCATCCCAGGATACCGAGGCTTCTCCAGCTCCACGCTAGGCACCCAGAAGCCTCCTATAGGTTTTAGGAATTGAACTTACGGTTTCCTAGCTTGGGGAAAAAGATCAAGAAGGAATCCTTCGATATAGCCTCAGCAGGTGACACTGCAATTATTGTGAATGCCTGAATAATCCATAGTGTTATCCCGAATTATCCCCTAATCGTAGCCAGAAAGTTATACCGTAACAAATCGCCCAAAGCCTTGTTCTAGCCATTAAAAGGTAAGGCCCCCTGTGTATTAGACCTGCTTACGTGCCTTCCTGTGAATTGGGGCCGGCTCGGCTTCGTATGGAGCTCCGGCCTCCTACGTCTCCTCATCCTCCGAATCCTCAGACTCTAGGGGCCCAAATTAATTACCTGTACTATTTTGGGGGTTTCCTGATTATAAAAATAGTAAAATATACCCCAAGACCCTATTCAAATTATTAAGGCCCCGACATGATCCTCCCACCTCTTTTTGCATCTTCACAGAATACAACTAGATCCATAGAAGGGAGCAAAGTTCGGCACGTGTGTACGTGTGCGCACATAGAAATATACGTATGATACCGTGCGATATGTTCAAGTATAAGCATATGTATACATGAATATCTTGGGAAAAGGGGGACTCATCTACATACATAATCATATATGTAAACATACATTACATATATATATATATATATAATATACATATATATATATGTATACGTGACATGTGTGTAGATATATATATATATATACACATACATGCATGCCTGCGCATGTATGTGTCTGTCTTTGTGTGTGTGTACATGCGCACATGCAGAGAGGCAGACTATCAATCAGTCAGACAGAATTTAAACTGCTTGCACACCTAGCTTTCAGCAAAAGCATTTTTTGCCGCCCCTGAAGCCTATGGGGGCCCATTATACCATAATCATAATAAGGAGCCCTAAAATAGTATAGGTAATTATTAAGGCCCCTATATTGCCGGCTCGTGAGTCTGTTCCTACCTACATTACAACCCGGCCTTTCCTGGCCGAGGTGTGCCTTCCGCATCGGCACTCGCACGCATAGAGGCAGGTGTTTCGGGTAGCATCCTGGGTAGAGATCGGGGGTTCAGGTTTCGTCTGGGTTCAGGAGGCATCGAGATGAGGACTTGAAGGTCAGGGTGGCTTTGAGTTTGGGGTTTGGGGTTCCGGACTTAGAGATCAGCTGCATGCCCTGTGCAAATCCTGAACTGCGTCGTCCGCGTTGCTTCACAATCCCTTGCACCCAGACCTTGTAACTCCGAGCGGCCCTTAGATCTCATCTTCTGTCCGAGCCCTACATCCAATATCAACTTCCCGGACTCCCCGACTCACAACCCCTGTGACAAAGACTTAAGCAGACAAATGTATATGCATCTGCATGTAAATATACATATATATATATATATGAAGCTTCCTGTGTGGAGGAGCAGCCACGGCCCTCGGGCGCGTTGCCCGAGGCGAGCCCGGTAGAGCATAGCCCGGGCACGGACAGCCAGGTCCTCGAAATGGCTGGGTTTTCGCTAAATTAGGGGCTTTGAGTTTGCGTTTATGGTCGCAGATATTGTGAAGTTCCGTGTTTGTCTGATCCGAAGTCCCGTGCAGTGTGAGACTGTATTGTAAGGTGACCCCAGTGTTGTTTGTTCACTAGCGGAATGACTTCCCATGAATTGACCCGACATGTGCACGCAATGCAGAGGGAAGACGGATGCGATCAGAGTCTTGCACGAGCAGTTTCAGCTTCGCTTGTCGCAAAGTACGCATGCCGCTTTGGGGAGCTGAAGTTTCCAGAGCCTCTGAGAGGGTCGACGAAAGAGAGAGAGAGAGAGAGAGAGAGAAACAATTAAATAAATAAATGTATATATATATAATATTATTATTGTTATGGTCATTAATTATTACAATTAACGTTGCTATTATTAATTATTAGTATCATTATCATTAGTATTATCATTATTATTGTCATTATTATGATCATTGTTGCTATCATTAATCTTGTTCTTGTCACTATTATGGTTATTAGTATATGATTATTATTGTTATTATTATTATTACTATTATTATTATTATTATTATTATTATTATTATTATATATATATATATACATAGAGGCAGTCGAACATTGAAATTGTGTTTCTGTTCCAGCTGTTTCAGCATGCTTCGCACCTTCAGTGTACAAATCTTACATCGTGACATGCAGCCCTACAGTTCTTTCACTGCTGCCGGAGGTTCTGTTGGGATGGAAAAGGCTCGAGGTTTCAGAATCGGGCAGCGTGTTGGGGCGTGAGGGCCGGTTTAGGGTTCCGGATCTGCTGTGGAGTCGGTTGGACCTGCTCGCTTGTTAAGGGGAGATTGAAAGCAAGAAGACACTCTATAAACTTCAAACTCCCATTAGCCCGCATGCTGACGAAGTCGCAACCCTGCCCCTGAAATCGAAAAGAACGCTTAACCTACCTATAGTCTCCATTGCAGTTCTTTTGTTTGGTTTGACCATGTTTATATTAAGGATCCTATAAGGTAACCCCAAAAAGGAACTACAATAGAGACTATAGGTACTCTTGGTTTTCGGTGCTTAGGAGCTCCTTCTCGAAATGACAGCGCAGCGACGGCAGGGCCGAGGACACTCATGCCATCTGTCGTGAGATGGCGCCTAGGCTTCGTGCAAAGGGTCATAGTCGCCATCCATGACCATGGCTATGTTGCTAAGCCGCATCTTTTGGTATAGTTCTTGCAGTATGCCGCCTCAGCCCTATATACCTTACACACAATACCATGTAATAGTACCATATACCACTACCGTTGTGGTTGTAGTGAAAAAAGTCTATTGTCTGGCAATGTGGGTATCGTGACCGCCCTGTGCATTCCTCGCTAGTTGCTGTCTGACGTGGGTACTGCAGCTCAAGAGGTTGGTGTGGCAGATAATTACTATATATATATATATGTTTATTAGTATGTATGTAGTATATATTATAGCTTCACATATCTAGGAGTATTTCCGGCTTGAAGCTGGTTTGGACGCCTCGGGCGCCTGGTCGCTGCGAACAGGTGCGCCACAAGGGCGTAGATTCGCCAGATCAGGCTTAAATGCTGAGGAATCCCCAGATCGGATGCGATCACCTCTTAAGGCTGTCTGCGCCATACTTAGAGGCAGAAACAATTTCCAATACTTTTGGGGGTTCCTTATTATGACTACAGTATAATATACGTTAAGGCCATATTCTCAATATCAGCTGAATATCGAGAGGGGAAGCCACAGAATCTCACCTGCAATCACACAATCCAGCATGCGACGACATGCTTTGTTTCTTTTGGGTTCGGCACAACATGCTGGCACCGACGTATCACAAGTCTTTGAGTCACCGGGTTATACTTAAGGCTTCGGAACCCAAACTTTCTGGCTCAGGAGAGAGAAGGAGAGAGAAGGAGAGAG
>CAJNDV010032141.1:88869-99822 GCA_905221635.1 Symbiodinium sp. CCMP2456 | reverse complement strand
GAGAGGGAGAGGGAGAGGGAGAGCGAGAGCGAGAGGGAGAGGGAGAGCGAGAGTGAGAGGGAGAGGGAGCGGGAGCGGGAGCGGGAGCGGGGTTGGAGAGGGAGAGGGAGAGGGAGAGGGAGAGGGAGAGGGAGAGAAACAAAACGAGAGAGGGAGGAGCGTTGGGTGTGCACGCCCTTTTTGACTGCGTGGAAGAAGAAAAGGAAGAGGAAGCACACAAAGAAATTGAGAGTACGTGAGAAAGGAAGAGGGGCAGAACAGCAGAAATAATGAGAGAGACAGACAGAAGAGAGAGAGAGAGAGAGAGCGATAGACAGATAGTGCAATACATATACATATGTTGTGTGTGTATATAGATATAGAGATATATACTGTATATAATATATATACATGCATGCAGCAGGAGGTAGGCCAGTAGGTAGGTGGGTGGGTGGGTGGGTGGGTGGGTGGGTGGGTAGGTAGGTAGGCAGGTCGTAGGTCGGCAGGCGCAGGCAGGCAGGCAGTCAGGTAGGTAGGTAGGCAGGTGGGCAGGTAGGTGGGTAGGCCGGTAGGTAGGCAGGGAGGGAGGGAGGTAGGTAGGTAGGTAGGCGGGAGGGTCGCCGTGTGATGTGTGTGGAACCCCAAATCCCTATCCTCGGAATCTTTCCCTAAGCTTCCTGCAACCCCTAAACCCCAAACCCATGTCAGGAAGCTGCAGCTTTCAAGCAGTCAGCGCAGGAGCGAAGTGAAGGTTTATTTGTGGTTTAGGGCTTACAGGCTTTGCGGGGGTTTAGGGTTCAGCGGTACAAAGGTTTAGGGTTTCAGAGTGTTTGGTGTTTGGGGACTTTGGGCTTAGTTTGTGGATGAATCCACGGTTGGTTAGAAGGGCTCTTGAAAATGCTGAAGGGCTTTGCCACTTTGTCGGTCATCAGGTGTTGTTGCTTTTGTCCAGGCCTTTAAGACTAGGTTTCATACAACAGTTTACAGACGCTAGATTAGACAGACACCTGGTTGAGATACACAGTGTTTGTTTTGGACTGAAAGACTGAGAGGGACCCCCAAGACAATCCTGATGGAAAGACGTGGGTTCATGAACAAGGGGTCCACTTGAAGGCAATGGTAGTTTGGTATTGCAGCCCTTGGGAGGTGTAGCGAAGTGGCAAGGCTTGGAATGCAGACTGATGAGTTACCCGTCTTACCGGTCTCAGCTCTTTCCTGACAGCTTCCGCATTGCCCAACAAACTGAATCGGCGTGAAGTTCCGTATAAGCTTCGGGAACCACAGGGTTTAGTGCTCGACACACACAAACCAGGGATGCCGAAGCCATGCCATGTGCCATAAGGGAACCATGAATCTACCAGCACCGCAGATACTGCCTAAAACATGCTGGGCTCTTCGTGCGGTGACAGAGAAGCGATAGCGGCAAGGAGAAGCAGAGTCATCATGTAGGAGCATACTGACATCAGTTGTCTGCAGCACGGCCGTCATCGCTGCTACTGCCAATGCTGCTGCCACTGCCACCGCTCAACCGAAAGTGGTGAACCAACACCTAAAACCGATGACGGCAACGCCACCTATCTGTTATTATGATTGCTAATCTTGTTTCCTTCGGAGAGGCTGCTGGTTCTAGCGCGGCTCCTGCTACGCCGGCATACAGCGCGCTTGGTGCTCTTGGATGAGGCGACGGTCCCAGTAAAGTAAGAGTTTCCAGACAGCTGCAAAGATTAGGGATTCGGGTGGCTGGTTTAGAGATTTCGATTTTTTGGGTTTATGGCGGTCTACGGTTTATGCGTCTGAAGGCCCGCCGAAGACTGTTAACAAAGGGCTCCAGGAGTCAACGTTAGTTCTTCCAGGCGCCGTGTGCACCAGGGCGTGCTGAGAGTCCAATGTAGCCCTAAATTGGAGAAGATTCCGATTCCACGGTTTGTTTTTTCTTTCTGTCTGCCCTGCTTCGATCTAGCAGGAAGAAGTATCAGAGCTACTTCAGGTTGAAGCTGAAAGATCATCACGACGACGTCGAAGTCATACCAGGATGATCTACTTCAGTTACCTTTGATTGAATTACATGGCACGCTTCAGTGGAGTTCGGGTTTCTTCAATCCTATCTGTAGCCTGAGGCTTTTACGGCCATTAACTTTACAGCTTTGCAACTTTGTTTCCAAGCAGAAGGCAGTGTTTGTTAAACCTTCTCGCCCGCCAGCCTTTCGCCGGAATGGAGCAGAACGAGGCGCCGGGGTGGGATTGATCGGGACAAGCACCGGCACCGCGATGAGAGCAAGACACAATCTTCAGGACAGCAGTCCTAGTACTACTATAATAAAGCATAATATAGACTAGAAGCTCTAGTGATCCAGGGGCAGGCTATACTGAAAGACTGAAAGAGGCTCCCTTAATGACATGAGAAGACGAGGGGCACTCAGAACAATAGCTGTCATGTGCTAAGTATCCTCGTATTTTCGGGATGCATTGTATGTTGTTCAAGGTGGCCTGGTTTGTGGTTGAAGAGGAACAGCGAAGAAACGTGAGAATTCGCGGGAGTGGACCAGTGACACTCTCCAGTCTTCATGCTTTAGGCACTCCACCAGTTGATTCGAGAATGCCACCAATGTCTCCCTGTTCAACTTCTGCAAAGCTTCACAGGCAAAGTACCGTACTTGCCGGTGTTTCTGCCACAAAAAGTAACACCATAGTCTATAGTAGCAACAGCAGCACCAGTACGCATCGTAATACAACACAAAGATGATTCCCCAAGCTCGTAGTTCGAGCGAGGACTCTACCCGAAATGACTCGAGTTCCGAGGTTCTCATAGCCTCCTTTGTCTGTAAAGGCGACGGGAGACCTTGTCATCTGCTGGAGTCCTGGAGTATGAATTAGCATAGGATCCTGCCCTTACTAGAGTTCCCAGAATCGCGAAATCTCCGGCTAGCCAGTCTCGACTACCGCCTGCAATCTGCAGGTGACCCCTTTGCATAGCATGTTGAAGATCCAGCTGAAGCATGCAGCACTGATGACCGTCACCCACAGGCCTGCTTCAGACGAGTATGACGAGCACCGTGACCGAGTAGAGTTTGAAAGCACGGTTCACGCTTCATCTTCATCGTATCAGTTTAATTAATTTAGATGTTTTCTGGCTGATGTGGGACTGGGGAAAACAGGCTCATGCAAGGGTATTCCTGGCGAAGGAGTTTCAACGAGTATGCTTCCAAGCGCAAGTGTCTGCAAGATGGGTTTGGAGGTGGCCCCACTCAAGCCCATCGGCGGATGCAAGAATATGGAATCTAATTGTAAACGCTTCTCGTCGGCGTGGGCGCAGGTGAAACAAAGTGCGTGGCCACAGAGTGCAAAAACGGAAGGAGGAAGCAGGACTGCAAGTGGGCTGGGGGACCGGGCGGGGGCGAGGCGTCGGACTGCCCACGGACGGTCGAAAGCTGGCCAATGAGTCTGCTGATTCACGGCGTCACTGGACGAAGAGGAGGGAAATAGGGGGGTCCCTGTGAGAACCGCTGACCACTGCTTCAGCCAAGGCCGAGGCGAATCTCGCATTTTCGAAACTGGACCACTGTTGTTTCGGTTGTTTACAACGACTACAGGAGTCATTGTTACTTGCCTGAATATTTCCCGTGTTGTTCTTTGCTCGTCGACGGATTGACGAAGCTTAATGCAAGACAGCGCCCCGAACAGCAAGACCACAGCGCGGCATCGCAGGAATCTGTATAAGTGTATTGAACTGCAGCTGCCGTACAACGACAGGGGGACACGTCCCCCATCTGAGCGCTGACTGGGTACATCCACGGCAGGTAGATAATCCTGGCATGCATACTTGCACTTGTCGCTGTCGACATTGCATCAGCATAGCATGCATAGCATCGAGCCCTGAAGCCCATGACTATAGCACCCATAAGCTCTGAGGCCCCTACTAGGAGACCCCTACAAGGGATCCCCAGGCCCAATGGGTATAAGCCCTAAGACCTAAACTTACCTAAACCCCAGACTGAACTAGCTAGAGCCTAGAGAGGCTGGCGATGGAATACAAGCGAACGAGGACCTAGGCCGCCACCTGGTGCCCAGGCTTCTTCCCGTCATCCACTTCTTCTCACGGATCCTCGTCTTCCATGAGGGCCGCTGTTCTGAGGTGCCCCCGCAGCCCAGCTCATGTCTTTCTGGTCATCCGGGTGGCGCGAGGGATATAGTATTGGTGCGAGACTTTGGTCTATGTGCTGTGTTCGAGTCACGAAGTTTCCTGTTTGAAGCGATTCTGGCTTGAGAATTCCTAAGTGGTTTCGGGACGTGTGGAACTTCGATACATACAAGCCAGCGACCCACCACTCCATTCCAAGAGCTCTCGTTTTGTTGGCTGGTGAGTGAGTGAAGAAATTGACAACTGGGGCGGCGATGAATTCTGTCGTTTCAGCGACAGAAGTTCATTGAATGCATTCAAGACGTTATTATTGGCAGTGCCCCTTTTGCAACATTTGATTGAACACGGTTCTGCGGAAACTTTTGGCATCAGCCCCTTAAAAGCCTCAGACTCTCAGACACTCGAGCTCAGAGGGTCGGCCTGAGCCTAATGCAACGGCTGGCTCTGTGCTTGGGTGCTTCGATGCTGAGACTGTCATGCAGCCACAGAAGACACTCGGCCACCCGGGTGCTCAGGCACTCAGTATAAGAGTCGGACAATCCGCTTCCCGAGAGGCTGAGACTCTGACAGGGTGCCTCCTCCCTGCGAGCTTGAGAGGTCGCTCTTCAAGATTACTGTGATGCTGATGAAGATGATGATGATGATGGTGATGACGATGATGGTGATGCCAGGTGATGCCGGTCATGATGAAGTGGATGATGCTGCGTCTGATGCTGATGGCGGTGGCGTGGTAGTGCCGGCTGCCATCCTCTGCTGGCCTTGCAGGCACCAGCCTCTTAGGACCAAAGTTTCGCGAACCCAACAGGACTTATCTGCTGACAGTGTAGAGGTAACGAATGCATTGTACTTTCAGCGCGATCCCGAGGTGTAGGATATGTGATGCCTAAAGCCCCGAGCTCCAGAGAGTGTTCTCCCCGGAGCGAGGTTCTGAATCAGATGCACCCTGTGTACCAGTGCTGCAACTTACAGAAATAGAGAATAATAACAGATGAGTGAAGACCTGTATAGTTTTACCACTCTGCATACCTTCCCAAAAGTACAAACTCCCAACCCGACCAGGATGCCTCTCCGTCTGAGCTTCTGTTGCGAGAAGGTGCGCTTGGCTTTGCTGAATTTACGCCGTAGCGACGAAGGGTACCAAGGCAGCTTGATGATGGTTTACTACGATTAGTGGATGCTGCGAGTACTTGTTAGTTCTCATATATGTTTGCCATCGGTTTGGTGGTTTACAGCGGCGTCTCATATGCTTGGGGCAGGGGACTGGGCGGAGGCCTTTGGATCAAAATCTGGCCGCATTCCCACCTCTCTCCCAAGGTTCGCTGTTTTGGGTGTTCCATGGTCGCCAAGCACATCCAAGCAAATTCATACAGAACTTTCCTGAGGAGTGTTGACGAACTGCATCTAGGTTCCATGTCAGGTTTCATACGAAGCAAGAGGTTTCGCTGAACCACTCGTGTAGCTAATGGCAAGTCGCGACCGGCATTCTGAGCCTCGGCGTGAGCTTTACCATTATGCTAAATGCACCAAAAAGGTCCAAGTTGCCAGTGGCATCCAAAAAAGACTTATGCGACCTCACCCAGTGTGTTTGAATTCTTTCGGGTTGTTCTAGAGCTCAACTTCCTTGAACAGGCCTGGCCTCCCTTCTCTTGACATCATCAGGGCTGGGAGTGTAGGGAGTCAAAACGTGAGAGAGCTCCGGGATTCCTGCAGGACATGTGCAACAGCTTTTCCAGCAGGCCCTGGGAGAAGCTGGGGGTTTGGGGTTTAGGGTTCAGGGTTTAGGGTTCAGGCTTAGGGTTCAGGGACCCCTTTTTTGAGAGTTGCCGCCGCATTCGTATGTCTTAGCTCTAGGAGCAGATGCTTCGGTATAGAACGATGTTGAGCACTTCTGCAGCGTATTCGTATTCTTCGAGACTGCCGAGTGGTCGCGTCCGAAACGTTGGGCTTCAATCAACCCTAACCCCCCAGGTGCCCACTATGTAGGGCCCTAGGGGCTCCAGTACCCTGTATAGTGGGTACCTGGGGGGGGTTAGGGCAAATTCTGCAGGGATTCTCTCCGCGACTCCACGGGTCGTCTGAGTTTCTTCGATTAAATCGGCCCCGAAGTTCAGAGAGGCTCCCCGACGGAATAAGTTGCCAGAGGGAACCGGCACGTACGTGAGAGGTATGTCCTGCAGTATCTGAGCTGAGCGTGGTCAGTGCCATTGTCGGTTCCTTCCGAGGGTTTCAGAAGTTTTGTTTCGCCCTAAACCCGGAACCCTAATCCCTGTGGACACTCAGATGCCAAGAGCTTGAGGCGCCCAAGCGGCTGCAGGCACACGTGGAAAGGATGATGGCGCTGAAACGTTCGGAGGCCCGATGCATATTGAACAATTCTTGCGATCTGCTGGCCGTCTTCTCAAAAAGCAGGCAGCCGAACGGGCCTAAAGGTTGTTGTGTTTTTTTCCGCCAGCATTTCTTCGCCTTAGGGCAGGCGGGTTGCAAGGTTTGAGCAACTTTAACATGTGCTGCCATGCCGACGTCGCCGAAATTCAATATCCGACGACGGTGAGGATATGTCAGGAATGAAGTCCAGATGTGTGAAACAGGAGACTCGATAGAACCGGCCAAATCGGCATAAGTAACTGTCGCGTCGCAAAATGAGAAAGATGTCGGCAGAACCAGTGGGCACGTCGGAGCGAATCACTCAAAAAGTATGGCTGCAGTACCGGCATGATTGATGGCTCCTTTCTCTGCACCCAGCGCGGTCAACCAATTTGCTACTGCTTGGGCATAGCATAGGGCAACAGGCTCAAGACGAAGTTCCCGCTGTTGCTGGGAAATCTTCACAGATCTACATGTGCAGGATAGCAGCAGATGTTGGTTAAGTATCAAATGCCGCCCAATAGAGCCAAATCTCATGGAGTCCTGGAGTGAAAAGCCATACCATGGGGCCAGAAGCCTTCACTGCACCTTGAACTACCCCCCGAAAGCCCAGATGCTCAACCTCAGATCTTGAACTGGATCCCGAGAACCTACCTCCAACTTCCTAAACCCCGAAACTCAGACTTCTTAAACCCTTAAAACCCTAAACCTTAAGCCCTAAACCCCCCCATCCAGACTAAAACAGCAGAAAAGCATTTATTTATTCATATATATATATATATACATACATACATACATACATCTAACAAAGATAAGAAGCAGACTCGACAAAGCTCTGCGTCCAGGGCCTCTCGGCGGTTCAGGGACTCTTGCTGACCGTCGGCCACGGGGCAAGGCCGGAGCCGCCTGGCTCAGAGAGGGCTCGGAGAGCCGGGGGGGTCTGAGGTACTAAGGGGTTTAGGGTTTAGGGTTTAGGGGTTTGGGTTTAGGGTTTAGGGTTCAGGATTTAGGGTTTGGGGTTTAGGGTTTAGGGGTTCTTTGGAAGCGTTCCTGTAAGAGTTCCTAAAAGGGTTCGTTTACGAGTTCTATCTGGGTTTCATAGGGTTTCTTTTTCGAAGGGCTTATTGTGGTTACAAGTACGAACGATGTACCCTTATATTCCCTCTCTACTTCTAGTACGCTATACAGCGAAGCCTTCTTGTAGTTCTTAAAGCCACCTTTTTTAGCTTATTTTCCAGAGGTTTGAAATTTAGGGCTAACTGCTTCACGATAGCTAGTCGGGTTTGGCATCAGGTGCTCTACAGAGCTTAGTCCTCGGTTTTCCGGCATGCGCTTGGACCGGGGGGGGGGGGGGGGGGGNNGGGGTGGGTGATGTCGTGAAGTTTGAGTCGTCCATCTAAGGAGCAGTACTTCAAGCCCTTCGGTGGTTGAGACAACGTCAACCTTAAACCCCCTGCTTGAAGATTAAGCGACTTTCTGCTTCAGCACTTAACTTACAATCATATATATATATATATGTGTGTGTATGTGTATATATATATATATGAATATATATATATATATTTTTTTTCTTATCTGTATTATTCTAACAATCAAATGAACCCAGCATTTGCCAGCACAAGCCGAGGTCCGATCCGAGCCAGGCGGAGACACCGAAGTCTGAGTGTGTTTGTGGTTGCGGGGTTCGGGCTCGGGGTTCAGGTTTTAGGGTGTTTCGGGGTCACGATGCTTGATCTTAACGCTGCATTAATGCTGTGGTACATAAGGAGTACTAGAAATCATGGCTTAGGATTCTGATGATGTTAATCATGTCGATGGGTATAGCTTGGAATTGTTGAATTTGTTTCTTTCTTCTACTCCTTGTCGCCTGATAGCTGATTTTGTTCTTCTTAGGGCATGATCATCTTCATTCTTACCAAAGCACGCAAGCTGCGCCTTGGTTTCTCCTTTCATGAGGCGGTGAAGATTGATATGGCTTTCTCGGTCCAAAAAAGGTGGGCATTTTCTACATCTCACAGTTGCATCAGAACCTTGAGTTTGGGCTCTCAGGTTGTGCGGCTTGAGACCAAGACTTTTGAGTCCTTCCGAGTTTATGTCGCAAGTTGAGAGAACTGTGAGTTGATCCTCGATTTGTTCTTCGTCGTTCCAGTGGTGTTTGGTCCCAAAACTTCAGGCCCGACACACATGGGTAAAAGCCGAGCATGGAGGATGTGCAGATGCGGTTGAGCTCCAAGTCCCGAAGTAACTATCCCTAAGGCTCCATGTACCCATATAGTAGATACTTAGGCTCTAAAGTACCTATATAGGGACCCCTTTAAGGCCTAAGTATCTACGATAAAGGTACATGGAGCCTTTGGGTATGCAGGATCTGTCCAAGCAGCTTGTTACTGGTCATGCTGGGCTCTGTCGCGGGAGGCATCCCCATCACCATCTGACGAGCAGCGAAGTGATCAGGGCACAGCGAGTGCAAAACGCCGGGTTGGGTCTTAATTGGGGCTACATGTCACGGAGAGTTTTGCCAAGAAGACATCTGCGATCTTCGATGGTTGAATTCAGTGCTGAACTTTGTATTTCTGCTGCCAAGCTCCCTGCGTCCAGAGCCCTGTTCACGGCTCTGGTGCTTCCGATATTTCCACCAGTCCTGCTGCTATAGTTTTATCGCTCCTGCTGCTTTCTGGTTCTTGTTTCCACAAGTGCACGAGGCCATGGGTGTCCTGGGCTTGGCAAAGAAGGACGTCGTGCGACCGGACACAGCAAGGAAGCTGGAAGAGGACGGCCCGCCACCACTACCGCCACCACCACCGCCAGCGCCACCACCACCACCACCACAACGACGACCGACAACAGCTGATACGGCGACGACGACGACTGGTGCTGCTACTACTGCCGCTGCTGCTGCTGCTGCCGGCTGCTTTGACTGCCACTTTTCTACTACTACCAAAACCAAAAAGATAGCGCAATAGATGGCTTGACTTGCTTGACAAACCTGTTTTCTGTAACCCATGCGTCCGCAAAGCATAAAGCCAAAGTCAACTCCACCCTTTTTCTGATAAGCTGCTCGCAGAGCTTTGTCGACAGTGCAGAGAGCATGTGTGTTACACACACACACACACACACACACACACGCATCATTGCTTCCCTGGAAAACATGCCGGATTGTTCTGACCACTCCCCAAAGCCTAAGACTTCTGCGTGTTCTCTGCAGCTTGTTCCAGGTGCACACAGATCGGTTTTGTGCAAATGTACGCTGGGCCACTTCCAAAGCCCAAGTCCCCAACGAACGCTCCACAACTCCAATCAATCACTCGATATATATATATATATACACACACACACATGTCTGTTCATTTAGTTTTTATAGTTGTATTCATGTCTATATTTGCATCTATTTATTACAATAAATAGGAGGTTAAAATTTTGATCTAGTCGGGATCTTCACCACAGTGAGCCCCAAAATGAGGCACACACCTGCAACTTGCAGCAACACAGCAGAGCATCCTAGTAGTAGAGTAAATAAACGTTAGCCGTCTCGCGGCTACTATGATCCCTAGATAATCCCAAGGCTTACCTCCAGAATTCCTGATCACATTACATATGATCCCTGTATAATCCCACCAGTTTCCCTGTAAAGCTCCCTATCAAAACTGGTCAAGTAAGTCACCCACCCTTCGGGGCTTAGCCACCCAGTTTCCGCATGCCGTGCTCCGAAGCCTACGATGACGACAGCTGCTCCTCGGCGTGGGGTGTTTGGTTTTGGGTGTTTGGCCTAGTTTACTGTAGTCGGGTGTTGGGGTTTTGGGGCTTTAGGGTTCAGTGGTTTAGGGGTTTCGGGTTTAGGGTCTGAGATTTTGGGGGTTTTGGGGTCCAGAGGTTTAGGGTTTGGGGGTCAGGGCTTCAGGGGGTTTGGGGTATAGGGCGTGTCAAGCCAAAGCATGCTTCGCGATCATGCATTAGCTTGCAGACTACCCTCTTCAAGACAACCCACGTACAACTCTCATGGCTTTGAGGCATTGCGCACTTCTTTCAACGAAAACATCTCGCACGTGGCTGATTGGTTGCTCCGGAGACTTTAGTTGTTCTCCACTGTGCGGCACTTTTTCTACCAAAGGACCTTCGCAGCGCTTAGCCCCAAGCCCGCAACTGTACGCAGACCCGAAGCCTGGAGAAAGAGAAAAAAGAAAACAAAAGGGACAACAATTCTGTTATCATTATCATTATTATTATTATTAATAGTATTATTACTATTATGATTATTATTATTATTAAGACTATTATTAGAAAATATGATAAATGACTGAAGACCGAGACCTTCGGCCGTAAGCAGCAGTCCAGGCTCCTCCACATCCTTGCCCGACTTGGAGCCAGTGGAGAACTTTCCAGCCTCCTCCAGCGATGACCAGGCAAAGCTGATCGATGTTATCCTTGTCCTCCTTCTTGTTGTTGTTGCTGCTGTTGTTGTTGTTGTTGCTGGT
>CAJNDV010032141.1:69612-87112 GCA_905221635.1 Symbiodinium sp. CCMP2456 | reverse complement strand
CCACCGCCGGCACCGCCCCGCAACGATGAGCACAACTGCAGCTGCGGCAACAACCACAAGCTGAACAAGATGAGAGCACAGAAATGGCCCCCTTCTGACACCTCAGCTCTTAAGCAAACCCCTAAGTGCCCTGAACCTTGCAAACCGTGTAAACCCTAAACCCTAAACCCTAGCCCTGAACCCTAAACCCTAAACCCTAAACACTAAACCCTAAACCCTATAAACCCTAAACCCTAGCCCTGAACCTTGCAAACCGTATAAGCCCTAAACCCTCCTTTTTCCAGGAGAAGCTGTCCGAGGCAGAGGCTCTTTGGGCCGACCCCCCGGAACGAGTCGAGAGACCCTGGGAGGCGGAGGCAGGAGACGGGTATGTTTGGCTCCATAGGGTTTTTTTCGGAGGGTATAGGGTATTTTTGGCTCTGTAGGGTTTTTCGGATGGTATAGTGTATTTTGGCTCTATAGGTTTTTCGGAGGGTATGGTATTTTGGCTCTATAGGGTTTTTTCGGAGGGTATAGTGTAGTAGGGTTTAGGGTTGAGGGTTGAGGTTACACAACTAAGTACGAAGAGAGGCTACCCGCTGGGATCACCGTGCTGTGTGCTGCATGTGGAACATCTGCACTTCATGCGTCGCGCTCATCTCAGCCCCGTGGAAAAGGTGAGGATGGAGGACCGGCGCCTGATGCAGCAGCCCTGCAACGAAGACCTCTGTGAAGATGAGCTTGGGTATCCGAAATGGCCGGACGAGATGAGCCTTTGATCATGAAAGCGTTCAGGGTTTTGGGTCCTTGCAGGAGTCACTAGAATCCTGTCCTGCTGACTCTGGGTCTGTGGCGGAAAATGCTACAATGGCATATTGCAAACTCCGTCTCCGTGCAGCAGGGCCGGTACATGCAAGTCACCTGATGCCATGTGGCTCGGTTCGCAGCTCAGGAAGGATCCAGACTACTTCAAGAAAGAGCTGCAGAGGATGCGCGAGGATTCGGGAGCAAGTCTGCAAACTGGCATATAGCCCATATCTTCCTGGTGCCGCCTCCAGTGCGAGTATCCACGTCACGAGTCTGTTGACGGCCTGGATAGTACACAACTGCCATACTTCACTGTTAAGAAGTTGGAACTTTGGAAAAGACCAATCCCGGATGCAAACTTTCCTGCATTGGACGATACACAGCCCTGACAGGATCCGCGCAACAATGCCAATCGCGGGCGGTCTATGGAGGAGCGGAGTCCCAGAAACTATAGAAACCTCTTATGAACGAGTCTGAATGCTCTCGTCTTTAGTAGAGTGATTGATCAAGGGCAGTCTAAGGTGCAACATTTTGACCTGAAGCGCCTAGCCTCGATAACTGAACGGTTTCACAAGCAAGAAAACAAAGACAGTGTTGCACGGGATCCCGGCGCTGAAAACCCCAGTTGGGGGTTGTGACGGGCCTCTGGTGGTGGGCAATGGACGCGCCGCCAGCGGCATGGCGGTCTAAACCGCCTCTCCGAGATACCAGTATAGAGGGACAAGAAGAAGATGCAATACACCGAAAGTCTAAGATGTTTATTTCGCACTTATCAGCAAACAATCGCGCGTTGAGTTGTTCTTGTTGCAATCTCTCTCACTCTCTCTGTCTCTGTCTCTTCCTCTCCCTCTCGCCCTCTGTCGCTACATGGGTAGTTCTCTAAATTAGGGCCCCTTTTAGAGGTCCTTTTAGAAGGGTGCCGTACTATAATTATATTGGGGATCTAAAAAGGGACCCTAATTAGAGAACTACCCACATGCGCATGTGCTCAACGGACCACAGGACCAGGAGTTCTGGAACGAGGCGGCCCGGCTTCCCTGGGCCAAGGCCGAGACTTTCGACTTCTTTAGACATGGTCGACGACAGGTGGGTAGTTCTCTAAGTTAGGATCCCTTGTCGGGTCCCCAATATAGTGCGGCACTCTTAAAAAGGGACCCTAATTCAGAGAACTACCCAGGTTCTGGATTTCGGGTTCCAGTATCGTTTAGGGTTTAGGGTTGATTCAACTCCCATACATGGTTCTCGCTCGTTGCAGTGGATGGCTTGAAAGCCGCTAGAAGCTTGAAGTGGTTATGTGATCTCACGAGTTGCGAACTTGCG
This sequence comes from Symbiodinium sp. CCMP2456, assembly GCA_905221635.1. NCBI lineage: Eukaryota > Dinophyceae > Suessiales > Symbiodiniaceae > Symbiodinium > Symbiodinium sp. CCMP2456. Next base: position 85,006 of record CAJNDV010032141.1, on the reverse strand, counting down.
GACCTGCAGTACGTGGGGCTCAGGTTTTGTGCCCAAACTAGCGAACACCGGTGAGGACGATCGTCTGTAATTAGTGTTCAGGGCTCTCAACAGCTCAACTCCCAAACCCTAAAGCCCAAAACTCAGGTATCTGCTCTAGACCGCACAGGTCCTGCTGCGCAAGGAGCAGTATTGGACGGAGAGACGGAATGTTTGGCTCCAGCAGTACGGCAAGGCACACCTAGCAAGGGGTAGGTTAAGGTTGAAAGGTTTTGGGCAGGTTACGCTTAGGGTTTCTGGTTTAGGGGTTTCTGGGTTTAAGGCGTTTGGGTAGGTTCGGGTTTAGGGGTGTTGGGGCAGTTTGGGGTTTGGGGCAGCTTACGGTTTGGGGCTTTGAGCAGTTTAGGGTTCATGGGGCTTCTTAGCCATTTTTTTGAGGGGTTAGGAATTAAACAAGTTTAGGGTTCAGGTTTTAAATACGGCTTATGGTTTACGGTTTGGGGGTTTATGTAGGGGTTCCGGGGTTTAGGGTTTAGGATTTCGTGTTTAGAGGGGTAGGAACCCTGGCATGTCAGGTGGTTCGGGGAAACCGCGGCCGGCTCCGCTTGGGTGAGGACCATTGGGGTGAGGGTTGGATTACGGTTCGATTTTCTCTGGCTCTGTTGTTTGGGCCACCCTCGGCGACAGCTGGAAGGCACACGGCTTGTGAGGGAACTCTTATGACCCCGAAATAGAAGGCTTAAGTCTTAAGGGTCAGCTAGTAACGAGGTCTGAATCCCTGTGAGCCCTGCCTTAGAAGTCCAAAGCCGCTGTGGCAGCCAGGAGCTCGAGGAGTGCTCTGTGGAGCTACGGCGGCTTGTGGCCCCGGTACGGCTGTCAGTGTGTGTACTTGACTTGAGCAGTCTTGGAGAGGCATCAACCAAACCTGCTCAAGATTTGAAGCTGTCGAGAGGCATAGTTATAGGGGCCTAGAAGTCATTACCCATACTATTCTGATTATACGTATATTACAACGGGCCCCAAAACCCTATTCTAACTATTAAGGCCCCTTTCTTGTATGCGGCAGATGATCTCACCGTCTCTTATCCCTGCGAAATAGAGGGTCTCCCGGGCGAGGTACTCCACTGCCGAGTGGTTGAGCAGCTGCTTTTGACTGCGCTGGAGGTTCGACTTCGATTTGGGTCTTGGTGTCCCCTGTGCGGGAGAGTATGAGCCCTAAACCCGGAACCCTAAACCCCTATATTATGAGCCGAAGATATTGGTTTATGTAGGTCAAGGTCTGGGGCTTGTAGCAAGCTTCGACGAGGTTCTCGAGGGGACAGCGGCAGCGGCTTCTGGAATGCGTTATGTTTACAGGTGCTTCAAGGGCCGTGTGGCCGGGGTTCCTAAACTTTTTGATCCTGTGGACCCATTCCGCCGAGCTCCTTCCTCGCCCGACGCTTGGAGAGGAAGCTGACGACTTGCAGCTGACCTTGTCCGACTTCCTGGAGGAGCCACTGACATAGCACAGTGTTGATTTTAAGCTTGTCGCTTGAGGTGAGTTTAGCACGCGCTTGCACCAGCGCGCTTCGTGTGGGGATCCTGCATATGCAGAACCCTATAGCCACAAATTATCCAACCCATACGCGTTCGACACACCAATTCTGAATCATTGAAAAACCCCAAACCCCCAAAAACTCTAACGTCTATACAACCCAACACCCTAAATTATAAACCCTGAACCCCAAGACCCTAAGCCCTAAACCGCAGCCTCACAGGACTCACCAGGACGCGAGCTCCTCGCTGAGTTGCAGGCCACCTGCTGCCGCCTGGCCTGTGACACGCGCGAGGCCGGAGCCGCCGTAGACAGGGGGCCTAAACTCCTAAAACTATGCAAATGGTTAGGTTATTATGGGTTATAATAGGTATTGTAGGTACTTGCTGTAGGTTTTTATAGGTACTTTTGTTCATTAGGCTTCCTTTAGGCTTGGGCTTAATTTAAATTAGCTGAAGGTTCAGGATTTGGGTTTGATAGGGTTTAAGTTTGGGAATGAGAGTTTCGGGATGTGGAAAGAGGCCAACAGCTTTCCTGCTTTGGCTCAGAAGTTGCTGATCCTTGCGACTCCTTCTACAGGTGGACGGACAGACTTCTTTGCTGAAGCCGGCGGTATAGGCGGAACCAGGGTGCAATGAAGCTCTTTCGAAAGTACAGCAGCCCAAGTATTTGAAAGTACGAGGAAACCTCTTAAAGGACATGCCGAAACCCTTTCCTGGCCAACCTTACTCGGACATCACCACTTAGCAGCTCGTCTCCTCAAGCAACCGACAGGGTTCTGCTCATTCGAAGCTAGCAATCAGCTGCCACACTGGTCCAGGAATTCAAAGGGAATCCAGCCTGGGGATTGGTTTCGGGGTTGAAATTCGTCTGTTCTTCACAGGGATCGGCGTATCTAGCAGGCAACAGCTCTGTCATCTAGCATTGGCTTGCCTACACGCGTTCCTTGCACTGTTGACTGACAGCAGCCGTGAATCAGGAGCAGGATCGGCAGGCAATGCTGATGCAGGACAGCATACAGCTGCCGTGTTGCCTGGGCTGCTTTTGGCACACTTGTCATTGAACTTGTCATTCTGCAAGACATGTTCAGGTGCCAGGCGCCAAGCGAAAGCCCTAAACTCTGAAACTCTGATAGCCCAGACTTCCACGTAATACCCGAATACCCTAAACCCTATAGACCCTAAGTGAATGAGCCTTCCTCGTGTGAGGAAGAGTTGGACGGCCGACTGAGGGAAGCCCAGCAGGCTGCCCAAAAGGAGTTGGATCAGGCACTTCCCCTGCAACTAAGACAATTGGGAGTTTCAGAAGATTAGGGTACCTTATTTTGGGGTCCTTATAATAGGGATCCTACTATTTAGGGTACCGCATTAGGGTCCCCTATTCTCGGAAACCCCCGATTGTTCATTGGAGCTTAAGGCTTTTAGCTTGTGTGGGGGGTTTAGGTTTTTGGATGGCGTGATGCGTTTGGGCTTTAGGATTCAGGATCATGATGTCAGCAAAAGTGTTAGCAAAGCCTTCGCCTTAGAAGTAAGCTAAACCCTAAACCCTCAACCCTAAACCCTAAACCCTAAAGCCTAAACCCTAAACCCTAAACCCTAAACCCGAAACCCTAAACCCTAAACCCTAAACCCTAAAGCCTTCGCCTTACAAGTAAGTGGAGAGCCGAAGCCGGCCCCTACAGGCCACTCCGGCCCGGACGATCATCGACATGGAGGGCCTCCGCGTTGCTTTGGAGTACGGCCAGAAGTGCCGCAAGGTGGGAGTTTCGGAGTTCCGGTTAGGGTTTAGGGTTTAGGGTTGAGGGTTGAGGGTTGAGGGTTTAGGGTTTAGGGTTTGTTTCGGAGTTCCGGTTGCTGCTCCTGCAGACCGAACTCGGGTTGACAGCAACGGCTGCATGTGCAGAAAGCCAAGACGCCCAAGTCGCAGTCGCCTTGAAAACTAGTTCAACGTGCGCTGAATCCGAAGTTCGTGTCATCATCCAAAATCTGGGTCTGAGCGAGGACGTCGAAGGACGAAACTTCCCCGATCAGATACCGCAACACTTCGAGCAAGCGGAAGTCGTCCTGAAACCCGAACGTAAGTCAGTACATCCTAAGTCCTACCCCATTAAGAGCATTACGGCTAAACTCTCGCCCTCTGTTTGGAAAGCCTCCTGTCCAAAGCTCCAACCCAAACAGCAATAGCCTTAAAAAGATTCGCTTGATCTGAAACTGTCCCATACCCGAAACCTGAATGCCTTGAGACCGCGATGGACCCTTATACCGTAAAGCTCTAAGCACCTAAGAAGAATATAGTGGCCAGATTAATTACCAATACTATTTTGGGGGTTCCTTATTATAAGAACAGTATAGTGGGCCCCCAAACCCTATTCTCTAATTATTCAGGCCCTATACTAAGCCCTCCTCACCAATCCTGTATCTGGCAGTTACAGAGACCTAAGGGGACAAATAGACCTAGCTTCAAGAATCTCTTCGGTATGGCATTGTGTTATTGCTGACATTTATTACAAGGACCCCGACCCGATAATTATCCCTCATCCAGAAGCTGTTCGTAAAATAAACAATCGCCGAATCTCCGATGCGGAGGATGGCCTCGTGGAGTACCAGCGCGGCAACTTCGAGGAGGCCCTGCACAGCTGGAGGCCACTGTTTAGGAAGTTCGGTTTAGGTGAGGTGTGCGGGTTTAGTACTTAGGGTGTCATAGGGCTTGGAATTCGGGTTGATGGTTGTGTTGGCCTTGTTGAGAAGAGGGTTTTACGACTGTGTTCGAAGGGTTGGGACTTTATTAGGGTTGATGCTATGTTCTGCAAGGGGTGAGGGATAAGGGTTAGGCTCATTTGGCGCTGCCGAGATCGCGGGTGTGAGCAGGTTGGGGTTGAGATTTCTTAGAAAAGACATTTCGTGATTTGTGGATTGTGGATTGAGGCCCTTGGGGGCCTGTGTGCAGCGAAGATATGTAGGTAGGCATGTACCTATGCATGTAGGGAGGTAGGTATGTGTGTATGTGTGTATGTATGTACGCCGGCTTCTTAGTCGATCCATCTACTTGCTAGCTATAGTCGATCCAGCTATCCGTCGATCTGCCTTTCCATCTATCTATCTATCTATCTATCTAACTATCTATCTATCTATCTATCTATCTATCTATCCATCTTTTTGTCGATCCGATAAAAAGGCGGACGTCAGTCATGACTTGCCCATCCATCGTCTCCGGTTCCTACACCCACGCCTGGAACCTAAATCCACCCTCAACTCCCCGAAAGCGCCCTAAATCTTGAACCCTGGACCCTAAACCCCAAGGCCTGACCCCTAAACCCTAAACCGCAAAGGCAAGGCGATCTTGGCCTCCGTCGCTTTCGAGCGCCGATGCGCTGCGAGGCCCGGGTTTGGCGAATTCGAAACTTCTTAGCAAATCATCGCAAGAAGAACCGTCAATCGAGTAGTATTCAAAATTCATAACATTTTGGTAGCAGAAGTAGTAGTAGTAGTAGTAGTAGTAGTAGTAGTAGCAGGAGTAGTAGTAGTAGTAGTAGTAGTAGTAGTAGTAGCTAATGCGCTTTGTACCCCTTGGGAGCGTTTGCGCTTCGCCGTGTAGATATGACCCGATTGAACACCTCCGCACTCCGCTCCCTAAACCCCAAACCCCAAACCCCAAACCCGAAACCCTAAACCCTAAACCCTAAACCCTAAACCAACCAAGCAACCTAAACCCATTCCCATGTACAGGATGAAAACACCATGCTTCGCGAGCTGCACGGTTCGGTCCTGCGGAACTTATCCCAGGCCGGCAGCCGGGCATGAATGTTACAAAAAACTGGCCTTAGTCATTACCTATACTGTTTTTTGGGGGGCTTCTTCTTATAATTATAAAGGGTGTTTATAAAAGAAAACCTATACTGTTTTTGGGGGGTTTCTCCTTATGATTTTAATAGAATATACACCAAAATCCTATTCTAACTGTTCGGGCCCTTTCTCGGGCAAGGAGGTTTTCGCAGCTTCTCATTTCAAGCCGGGGCAAAGAGGACTCTCGGACTCAGATCTCTCAGAACTCTGAGAAACTTTCCTAGTATATGGTCCAGTTATACCCTAAACCCTAAACCCTAAATAGGCTCCATGTCAGACTGTCAGGGCTCGGTGGCTTGAGGATGCCTGAAATTACGGTCTTGGAAGCCCAGTTCCGGACCTACCGCCCTCGCATGTCCGACCAACTTCACACGTTGGACAATCACTTTCAGGCCGCTTTGAAGCTGGGTCGCTACGGAGAGGCCGGCAGAGTTCAATGGCATCAGTGACCATCCCCATCATTGTCACCGTCGTCATCACCACCGGCATCACGATCAGCAGCACCACCACCAGCACCGTCATCATCATCATCATCATCATCATCAGGGCCGCGACTGTCATAGCACAATCGTATCGCAGCACAAGTCACTAACGGAAGTTGAATCGTTTGCGGGCGCTTTTCCCCGCCGGGAATGCATCGAGGGTTCACGGTTCCTACTGCCCACGCTGTGGTGTTCTAATCCTTGTAGTTGTGGCTGTTGTTGCGACTTCTGCACTACTTGTACCATGGTTCCCATCATTTCCGCAATTGACAACCGCAACTGTTGCATTGCAATCGCGTTGGTTCCGCAGCTTTTGATGTGGGTTATGTTGACCGCTCCTCTCGTCAGTCTAACGGCAAGGCTTGCGACATGTGCTGGCATGGCAAATCTTACGACTTCTGAGAGGCTGAGACACATGCAGATAGGCAGCAAGAATCGCGGCATGTCACTGTGCCCTCGAACTGAAGACGCTCGCTACCGAGTGCGACAGTCGGCTACATCTTCAACCCCACACCCACCGGCCGGCATGATGCTACAGTGATGTACTTGCCGCTAGGCTCTGGATGCTGCAAACAGGGCCATTGCACTTGTTGGTGGCCGGGGCCGGAGACGGGAGTGGAGTGTCCCTCGCAGCATGAGCAGGGTCGTTGTCAGCTGTCGTAGAATGCCCTGTTGCGCAGCAAGTCCAGGAAGCTGATTACTGTACATGCAAAATAGGAATCACCGGACTCATTGGACTGGTCCGACTGCGCTACGCAGCCCCAGCGCGAAATCAATCGATGCTCGAACTTGCTCTGACGCATCAATCAGCACCCCAAATCCCGACTCCCGCCATTGATGCCTGGACAAAGCAGCTCGAAAACGGTCCACGAAAAGTCCCCGATGAGGTCGAGGTCTCGGTCAAAGCGCCGGTGATGCGCAGCGAAGCTCAGAGGATGCAAGGACACTGTATTGTGGTATGTTATTATAGTGAGTATGTGTGTATATATACACACATATAGGTGTGAACATATATATATATATATATGTATACACCTATCGTCTTAAAATATTATGGTATGTATACACCTATCGTCTTAAAATATTATGGTATCTATGTTCTATCATTGCCCCTCAAAAGAGTTTCGAGGTCCGGGTATCCGGGCAGGATCATTTGGGTCAAGATTTCCAGTTGCGGGCTTGTTATAATACGTATGATATACTATAACATACCATAATATATTATAACATACTATAGTATACTATAATCGACTATAGCGTACTATAGTATACTATGATAGACTATAACATACTAAAGACTATCCGGTAATATCTTTGCAGAGCACCTGCAGACCTCGAGATGCTTCTGAAGGGGTGCGCCCAGGTTGGGCTGTGGCTTAGAAGCCTCCGGCGAGATCGACGTGAAGGCCGCCGATCTATTGATTCTAGCATGTTAGGTTATATTATATTTGATTATAGCATGTTATGTGATATTATAAGTAACTGATAGTATATCATACTGTGTTGTGTTCAGGCGTTCAGTTTACATTGAAGCACCTTTGCGTCTATCTGGGCTTCTGCATCCATGTGAGGGCCCCATAGACCATAAAACCCCACATTTTGAAGCCCCAGAGTCATCCAAAATCAAGCACCGCTAAAGTCACAACCAGAGCTCTGAAGGGCTGTGTCTGGATTTTGTTCCTTGTCACGTGCAGGAACCGGTGCGTCCACAGTATCCACAGGTCGTAGGCTGTCCGCCAGGCATTCCAGGGCTGGAGTTATAATGATAGTATTCTTTCTGTACTACTGGACGTAGCGACATAGAGAAGAGCAATCATGGTCAGTGCAGTTCCTGAAGATTCGGGGAAGGATCAAAGGAGAAGAGAGTCTCTGCCCAGGCCTGGTATCGGCGTCACTTGGCTTTGGAGGTGCCTACGGACATGTTTCTCAGTGGGAGGATTCAACCGGTTAGTGTTCAGGGTGTTATAGGGTTTAGGATTTAGGGTTTTGGGTTTAGAGTTTAGGGTTTTATAGCCTTTTAGGTTCTGTGATGCAGATTGATTAGGCAGCGCCTCGCCTCCTCGCTGAAGGGCAGAATCCACCCTGCCATCTTATGAGCTCGACAGGTCCGTAGTAGCTGCCGGAATGGAAGCTCCCGCCTCTGTCTCCTCTTCTTTCTGGGAATCTCAACCCCTAAGCCAGTTCAGACAGATGGCCAATGTTGCTCTTGCCTTTTGTTTTGCAGCTGATAATGGCTTTTATGGACACCTTCTGCGTTGCTATTCCTACTTCTCACCCTGAGCGCCAGGCGTGCTAGAGTGGACCCAGAACCTCCAAAATTGACCCAAGGCCGAGACCAAACACGGGGCCATGATCTCCTGATCCTTGGTTAACCCTAAACCCCCAGGTACCTACTATATAGGGTACTAGAGCCCCTAGGGCCCTATATAGACCCTAAACTACCTACTATATGGGGTACTAGAACCCTAGGGCCCTATATAGTAGGTACCTGGGGGGTTAGGGTAAAGTCCTAAAGCCTAGTCATGGGCAGGGACTGGGCCACGTCCGGGAGTCGGCAGCATGCCTCCAGTACATTGAGGAGGCCAACTTCTTCTAGGTTTACAAAGGGTTTTGTCGAGTTAACAAGGGTTTTGTTGTTCGGTTTGACTAGAGAGTGTAGGATTTTGTAGGGACTCTGTTCCGGGACAAGACAAGAAGCAGGAGGATGTGGAGATTGTCGGGTTTTCGGAGTATTGGGGGTTCAGGGATCTTTGATTGTGGGTACTGTAGGCACCGGAATGAAGGGATAAACTCACAAGGTTTAGGTATTAGGATTTCGGGATTGGCTGAGGACCGAATGAGGGTTGGGGAGGAAGGGAGGAGGCTCGGGTAAGAGTTTCCGGGCAGGGGTCTTACATGGGAGGATCGGGCTTCAGCGTGGCATGTATTTGGGGCTCGGGGCTCGGGAAGTCGGGAAGTAAGGTCTGAGAGAGTTTTGGGCGGGCACTCGGCTAAGGTCAACGGGGCACCAGTTAACAGGACCTATCACCTTCAACCGGTAGTCCGGACTTTTGCCTTGCACGTGGTGAGTCTCTGGCAACAAGCCATTACACAGATGCTCTGGCGTCAATCATAGTCAAGGGCTGAGGGCATTGGCTGTCAGTATATGCATGCACAGCAAGCACAGTTTGTTTCGTCGCTTTCGTAGGCTCTGCATAAAATTAGAAACGAGCTTATTTTCATTCAAGATTACCATGGTTATTACAAGTATGTATTTTGTTATTGTTACGACGACGGCGGCGACGACGACGACTGCTACTACCACTCCTACTCCACTCCTACTCCTACTCCTACTCCTACTCCTACTCCTACTCCTACTCCTACTCCTACTACTACTACTACTACTACTACTACTACTACTACTAGTACTACTACTACCATTTTTGTTGTTGTTACTATTGCTGTTCCTTTTGATGATTATCACTGTTATTATCATTATGTTTATTGTGGTTCTTATTTCTATTACTACTTTAAGAACCCAAAACCCACTTTTTTGTAGGTTCTTGTTATAAACCCTAATATGGAATTTATAGGGACCCTACAAAAAAGTAGGTTTTGGGTTTTTAGACTTCAGGTACTACTATCAGCCAGTAGTCTCTCATCCCTCCTCGGCCAGGCTGCGACCTTCCGCCCCGACGGAGAACGCCTTCGCTGGGGCTCCCAGCTGGTTTGCAGGGCCGGCTCGCGGTGTAGGGTTTAGGGTTTAGGCTTTAGGCTTTAGGATTTAGGGTTTAGGGTTTAGGGTTTAGGGGTTCAGGCTTTAGGGTTCAGGGTTTGCTGTTGTTTGCTGTGGCGTAAGTCGCACGTCGGCAGCTAGCTATTTGTCAATCGGAGATATAAGCTCATCGTCATCGTTTCCAGTTGTCAGCACGACTGAGATGTCTATGTTTGTGAGTCTGGTCGTCGTCGCAAATGTTGTCGTCATCGTCGTTGTTGCTGTCGCTGCTGCTGCTGCTGTTGTTGTTGCATGGTAGCCTTTGCCGAGGGGATGTGAGAAACGTGCTTGTTTTGTCGCTCTGTTCCGTCCAAGTTGCCAACGAGTTGCGTGTTGCCACTGTTGGTGCTGCTGCTCTTTTGCTCGTCTCCCCGGCGGGATTGTTCGTCGTGGTGCTTGCCAGTGTATATGGCCATGACCTGTAAGAGGTGTTGACACTTTCTCCATCTTACTTGACTTACGCATGACAATGAACGAGCGAATTCAATGTTCAATACGGTCCATCTTTTGAAGATCTTAAGCCTGAATCTAATGCCCTAAATGCAGATCCCACCGTCCATGCTTAACAAGTGATCGTGATTGAAGACTCCACTGAAGATGTTGTTCGCAGGTCGAGACTGCCAGCGCCGACGCGAAAAGATGCGCAAGCAGCAGAGGCAATGACCACATTTTGATTACGATGTGCGCTGCAAGCTGTGGCCTTCGTGTCCAAAGCTCCGTGTAATCTGGCGGGGCATCGCTGCCTGTCCATTTGGCCACGTGTTCTGAAAGCGCGCATTGGACAGGGGAGGCAGGGTTCCAGCGTGCCCTCGTCCTGTTGCTTCAGCACCAAGCATTCCGCCAGCAGCACGAGTGAGATCGTACCGCGGCAAGCCCAGAAGAGTCTCTTTGGCCGTCAGGCGGAGGACCGCGGAAGAGCCACGCGCTCAGAAAGATCAAGAGGATGGCTTAGGTGTCCAGTTCGGTCACGGCCTGACTTACCAGGGTCTCTTCAAACTGGAGTTCTGCTGAATATAGTGCGGAGTATCCAAACTATTGTGAGCCACGGGGGCCTGCGCGCAGGTTCAGGTAGCGAAACGATCTTGGATTCAGGGGGATTTTGATGTGTGTTGAGAGGGGTGTGTTAATGTGTTACAGGACCTTGCGGACCCTGAAGCACGAGCAAGACTGGTCAAAGCAATCAGGGACCTAGAATACTCTTTACTCTCTGACCAACTAACTCATGAGAACCTTATTATCTCAACATCGATCGCCAAATGATCCAACTTGACCGATCCACAGCTCCCAGAAGTAGTTCCTAGAGCAAAGACTAGTCACCATACTCGCAACGCGGCCAACGGCTAGCAGTTTTTTTCAGAAACTCGAGCAGTGCTACCAACAACGTGCAAAAGTGCTGCGTTCAAGGGGTCATGTACATCACGAGTAGAATGAAGAAATCCAGCCATATGATGCAGCCATGGAAGCACCGAGCTCTGAAACCCGAGGCACAGCATGTCGGCTAAAGACTGCCATGCCAGAGAAATCCCAACCTCGTGCATATCAACGAGATACTGTAGAGGAAACGAAGCGCCAAAGCTCCCGGAAATTCCGAAGTCTGCCCATCAACTAACCAACCCTGGCCAGTCTCAACATGAGAAGAGACAGCAATACGAGCCGCAACGGTAAGAAGCTTGGTGGTCATAGTACACACAACAGGAAACAATACAGAAAGATCCGAAGCAGTCCGATTGTCAAGTCACCTCCAGGGGTCGCATGGTTCGCCGGGGCCTCCGCAGTGGCGTCTTTGCCGGGGACCGTCCAGAGTCCTCCTCCGAGCAGGCAACCCCCTGGGAGTGAAGAGCGCGCCGAACATCCCAGAGGGGTAAAGGATGAGGCTTAGGTATTTGGAGGCCTCTAGGGTTTAATTAGGCCCTTTGGGCGTGAGGCGTTTTGAGGGTGTAGGCTCTCAGCTGCCCTGACAGTGTGCCTATACATAGACCGCCAAAGACGCTGCCTGGCACGGCATGCATGTTTGTTACAAGTGAAGCTGTCCCCTTGCTGGTTATACACCTGTGCAGCATGAGAGTGCTTGGTATCCATCCGCTTCTGATATCAGGCATGACATGCTTAAGATGGTGTGGAGTAAGGTGACTGTCCACTATGATGTGTGCCGAACAAAGGCAACAGGCTTGTGTGGTTTGGATTAACACCGTGGCCTATTTCGCTGCTCAGTGTGCGGGGAGCAAAGGCATGCAAGCCGGCTAGGGAGCGGGGGGAACCGCTGCTGGTGCGAGTGATTTGCTATGCGAGTGTACGCGCTGCAGTCGCAATTCCCCGCACCCCTAATCGCTAAAGCTTCAACTTGGCCAAAAACCGCGATTTAATACCATGGCAGGTCATCACGGACGAGAACGTTAGTTTTAAGTTTAGGTTTCGTGCTTAGGAGGTTTTTTATATCTTTGTTTGTGCCTTTTTTGTTTGTGTATTTTATGTTTTTGCTTTTTAATTTTGGTGGGAGAACCCTAAACAAAAAGGCTTTTGACTTTCTCCATACACCACAAAGAAGAAAGCTTAAAATCAGGAATAGAGCATAAGAGCAGCAATTTTTCAGAAACTTTAACGAAGTTTCTGAAAGACTCTCTTCGTTAACACCTCTTACAAAACACATGACGAAAGGAAACAACAATCACGACACATAGCGACTAGAGTAGAGTAGGTTATAAGAGCATAAAGGATTTTTCAGAAATTCTCACGGAATTCCTGAGAAAAAACCGTTCATGGCACGAATACCCATGTATCGTCACCCAAATAATAACAGTTTTGACCCCTTTTACAATGATTTTTCTTGGGCAAACCCTGGCACCTCAGGCGGGATTTTCTGTTTGCCTCTTCCGTAAGCTGGCAGCTTTCAAGACCAGCCATGCTAGTGATAACAGTGAACTAGTTACAGTCTCCATTGTAGTTCCTTTCTTGGTTTAACCATGTTTATATTAAGGATCCTATAAGGTAACCCCAAAAATGAACTACAGTGGAGACTATAGGTAGTCACTCGACAAGGAGGAGAAGCAGCCACAGCGTCTATCTTTGTAGCACTGAAGATACCGAGAGGCTCTCGTTCCTTCGGAGACCTCCCCTTGGTCTGCTGGCCTTGCAGGGCCCTGAGAGGTTAATGAAGGCTTTCCCACAAGCCCTTTGAGACTGGATGTAGGCTTTCAGAAGTAGAGTTCAAAAGCTTTAGGTTTAGAGATTAGCCTTCCAGGCGGGTTTCACTGGTTGGACAGATGCAAATGGAGATGCCACAAGCTTTGCATGTTCAGAATGTAGGACTGCCCTTGTGATGCGAAGTACATTGTTACATCCACAGACTACGGGAGAGAGGAAATCCAGCCTTGCTGTCTTTCAGAATCATGTGTGTTACGGCTCATTGCGTGTTGCCCAAATCCTTGAGCACAATGTGCAGCAGAGGCCGAACCGGCCGCAGCTTCCACAGAAGCCGGTGGGGGCTCCAGAGGCTGTCCAGATTTGATTCGGTTGCTTTCTGGTGCACGGGTGTTTCAGACAGCCTTTGCTTGTCAGTAAGGCATTCCCTGCGCGGCCGCAAATTCCGGAGCTCATCAGAGACTCGTTGTTCTTGCTGCGACAGCCGCATCAGGAATGTTGCCATATCGCTCTTATTCCAACGTACCACTTGTTTCCATCCAAAGCATGTTCGTGAGCTGCATTCACGCTTTCACTCCTGCCAGGCTCCGGTGATTCCAAGCACCTGACGCATGAAGGTGCCACAGAACTGCTGGAGGAGTCAGCTCAATCCTTCAACATCTTGGGATTGTCGCATTCCGAATTGGAGATCGAGGTGCAGTTGGCTGTGGTAGACCATCGGGTTTCCTCTGCACCTGACCTCGGATCTCCAGATAACTGCTTTGCACCCGCCCGTATAACAGGACCTGCGGCGGGCCTACACAGAACCCTCTTTCGTCCGCCGTGTGGACAAGCTGAGCAAGGCTGCAGCCTTGGCTGTGCAGATTTCGGGTCTTTCTAAAGTTACAGAGCCCGACGGCCAACAGAACGATACCGCTAGATGTTCAGGACGTCCACTTCGATGCGCGAGAGTTCGCGCCACAGCTCGCCCGGCTGAGTTTCGAGGCGCGTACGGGACGTCGGTGCGGCTTACAGGGCCAAAGAGTTTCAGCCGTGAAAGGGGCACAGGAATGGGTGATTGGGGTTCAAATGCCCGTGGCTGTTGCCGTTTTCGCATGTCTTAAGCATCGTTGCCACATCAGGCAACCGGAAGACAACAATCGAAACCCTGAGCACCGAAAGCCCCACAAACTCTCCGCTGCAAGAGAGACCCCTAGACAAAGCAGGCGGCAGAGATGCAAGACCTCACAGACTACTGTAAGAAGCCCCGAGTCCAAGCCGCTCTGTTCCAAGGGCTCTATATCGGTAGCACATTACATGGGTTTTAGGGTTTAGGATTTAGGGTCTTATAGTGCATAATGACGAAAACCTGGTATAGATTCCGGCTGGACCCGCATGGACAGTCTCGATCTGCATCTTGAAGCCAGGCTGCTGTTGGCCTCCTGTCCCGGCTTTGCACTATAATACCTTACAGCATCATGTGATATTGACGGTATGTACACATATATACATATATATGCATTTAGACACATGTTATGCATGTATGTAAGACTATAGTAGAATCTAAAGATCGCTTCTATATGAGCTTACACCTCGCTACCGCACAAGCCCGTCCTACCCAGGCGCCTGTCCGTCATCCACACAGCCAGGAATGCCCCCCCCCGAACTCCAAAAAGCCAGGCGCAGACACCGATCCTGAAGAAGTGGGGCTTCGAGGCCGGATACCTCTTCGGAAGACGTGCGAATAAAGCTATAACAATATGTTCTGATACTCTATACATTACAGCGCAATATAATATAGTATAGTACACAAAATGACTAGTGCTTTTGCCTTTACGGAAACCAAATTGTGTTTGCATGAGCCATGCGTCCAATCCTTTGTCCAGTCTTTCTTTGATAGTGCGGCAACAATCTTATAGCAGGACGTCAACAATGAAATCGGTCTATAATTTTCAAGGGAAGTAGAGTCGCCTTTCTTGTATATCGATACCACTACGGCTTTGAGGATTTGTTCGGGGACTTCTCCTCCTTCAAGGCATTTGTTTGCGGCGTTCAAAAGTAAAGACTTGTTCTCTCTGTTTAGCCATTTGAAGAGCTCACCAGGCACTCCATCGTGGCCAGGCGTTTTTAGAGATTTAATTCGTCGACATACATGATCCAGTTCATCAAGGGTGAAAGGGGATTCATCTACAACATANNAACATATGAGCCATTTTGTAGTGGATTGTTCTCTCTAGATGGCTGAGGTGGGAAGGAGGTTGACGAAGAGGAACCACCCCATTGGATTTTAGATAAGTACTCGGCAGCTTTTTGTGGATAGTCAGCTTGATGGATAAATGTACCGTCCTTGTTTTTGAATTTGGTGAATTTGGGAGTAAATTTAGCGCGGAGACGTTTGAGGCCACTCCATTTATATCCTTGTGCTGCAACTGCTTCGAGTTCTTCAAGGAGGTGGTTGTCTTTATCTTTTTTGGCTTGTGTTGTAATATCTTTGCTAATCGACTCAGCTGCATCCCATTGTTGGTTTTCAATAGCTTGCCACTTCTTCTGAAGATTGCAAGATATGGCGGAAAAATCGAACTGCAGCAGCACTTTGGTACTTTTAGACTGGGAAAAGGCATTCGACAAGATCTTTCAACATAAACTCATCGAAGCTCTGAAAAGGCTGCAAGTACCAAACAAAATT
>CAJNDV010032141.1:53152-69512 GCA_905221635.1 Symbiodinium sp. CCMP2456 | reverse complement strand
AGCCCTCCTGTGCTCGACAGAAAAAATAGTACACAAAATATAGCATGGCAAGGAATGTCATCTAAGATAATACCATATAGCATAATAGAAGAATATAGCGTAATTTATTATCAAATAATATACTGTATGCTGTAATATTGTAATATTGTAACCTTACGGACTTCCCTGGCATTGCCCTGCTTCAGGATGCTACAAGAGGGTACACGAGTACTTTTAGCAGTGGAGGTCTTGTAGCCCCTGATTCGGAAAGTCCAAGTCAGAACCCCACAGCCCCTTGGTGTCGTAGCGTTCCAAGAGCTTGCCATAACCCTTTGACCAGAATGTTCAAGGGGTGCATGGAGCCGTGTACGAAAGTCTCTTGGCCCTTGTCTTGGTTGTCATTGCTTCCGCAGGCCTCCTTGGCAGGCAGCCAAGAGATGAAAGAGGCCATTCAGGACTGGTTCACGGTTCGGGTGGCGCTAGCAGTATGTGAAATCAGGAAGTTTTCAGAACCGGCGCATGGGCTTTCGACTTCAAGCAGGCCCATTTGGTTGCCGTGAGGCCGTTAAAGATCGGTTCCCAGTCACATTCCTTTTCACGCTTTGAATCTCCCCCGGTTGCAGACTTCGTTGGGGCTGTTTGTAGGCTTTTGATTTTGTGTGCTTTTCGGTGTGTTCACGGTATTAAGCTGTTCAGTGTCTTTGATTTTTCATGTACAACTTCATACTACAGAAGCGCAATCCCTCAGAAACCAGTCAGGAGCAGACATGTCGCGATCCGAAGCTGAAAGAAGTCTCCGACGAGGCCACAGACATCTGGGACTAACAGTCCATGGATTGCAGAGTCCGCGAGAGCTTGGGGAAGTTTGCTATGGGGTTTCACGCGTTTGATCATACGGCACGGCTTGACGAGCAGTCCAAGCTTGCGGTGTCAGGTGTTGTCTTTTTTTTTATGTCTGGGCTTTGCAGCCCTTGATTTCATTTAGAGGATTGCGGTTTCGTAATTCGTGCCACTGCCATCTTCAACCGATGGATACACTGCTGATGCTCAAGACAAAGCAGTTGTTGGGTCTTTGGGTGAGCCTCGAAGGTAAGACTCCGAACTACAAATCCTGCTGGGCTCAGCATGTGTTTGTTGGGGAAGGTCTTACGCAATGTGCGCTTGTGCACTTGGCGGTGTGCAGCTTGGAAGCAGGTCAGCCGCGCTTTGTATGGCAGTGCGGGACTCGGCTTTGTTGCTACGTTCACCTTCCCGGCACTGGAATTCCCTAAGGGTCCATGTACCCTAATAGTGGAACATTGGCCCTAAAGTACCTATATAGGGACTACATTAAGGCCAAAGTATAGACTATTTGGGTACATGGACTCTTAGGGATTCAATCCTCGTGAAAGCCCTCACCGTCCATGGTCCGGAGCTTGAAAAGATGGGGATGGGGCTCCCTCCCATGTGCTCTCTCAGGTCCCGAACTCCTCATGTACGATCGGGTGAAGCTGCTGCTTACCGGTGGAACGTGAGAAAACATGTCACGCGAACATGGGCGCGCACGTAGGGTCTACTGCTACTCCTTAGGGTGTCCTTATGTGTCGGAAGGTGACAAGCATGTCCAATTTGAAGGAGCTGCAGGCACCGATGGTCAAATGATATTATTGTATATGTTCTACTGCAGTATACTATACGAGACTAGCAGAATAGAATGTCTTATGCAATATGTTTTAAAACCGCTAAGGGAAAATAGTTTAACGTGATACCATATGGTAGAGCGCAGTATAATATAGCATAATAGAGTTTAATATCGTCTAATGTGCCATAGTATAATGCAAGATCATAATTATGGATAACATACATACGACGACAACATAGCATAATGCAAGGTCATACATGCTAACACATGGTAACACATCGTAATATAATAGAGTATAATATAAGAGTAAGCAAGACACATGTATGTAACACACGAACATTCAATTGTTCGATCTCATATCACATCACATCATATCATGTCACATCATATTAGTTCATCTTATATCATTTAAATGGGATCTTATCGTAACATGTCATATCATATCATACCATAACATGTCATACCGTATCATGCCATGTTATGTAACATAATCGATCGTAGTGCTCAAGTTTAGTGCGCAACAGTATGATACACGCTTGACTCACAGTTTTTGCGCTCCTGAACAGTGTCGCACGCCAAGAATGTCTAGCAATGGCTTGCCATGTGTTTCTTTAAAGTCATATGCATCCATGTATGCAGTCGCACACGTCCTCACGGATGTTCGGACGGACGGATGGATTCATATAGACATGTCAAGACAGGCACGACGTTTCTCGGGCACTGTTAGTGTTCTTGTGTTCAGTTCGATGGGCTCTCTGGCTCAACAGAACTACATCCTAAGATCACAGGGTCTGGGAGATTCATGGCTGGGTTTCGTGATTGACATTCTGGCGGAGGCCTCTGCAGCCTGCACTTCTGTTCTTCCGGAGACATCTGCAAACTCTGATTGATTGTCTGGCAGTCTCTTGCTTTCAAGGTTTTCTGCCGTAGACTCATTGAGCTAACCGGGCAGATCATGCAGGCCCTTGTCCTCCTAGATAGCTGCTGGCATCAGCCATAAGCTCGTTGAGAAGTCGCAGGGGTGTAGAGCACAGGGGCCGTGCCTAGCTCGACGGAGCCACGCAACACTGCAAAAAACTGTCAGACCAAGCGCGAGCACACGACACTTACACCGGGACATCTGCAGGGAGAGCTTTCCAAAGAGAAACGTCTCACCTGCGGCTCAAGATCCTGGTGGAGGACTCGACGGGAATTCGATCAGTAGAAATTCTGCCAGTTGGGCATTGCCTGAGTAGGCTAGGGAAGCAGAACTGCTTGCGCCGCTTCGTTTGCGAGCTTTAGTTCGTGGAAGCATTTCGCCCGTGGCTAGTAGTAGTTCATGCTGAATCCCGGACTGTATCGATTGTCTTGTCCACACAGCTTAACCCCCGGGCCAAGAGATTTTAAAGCCTGCCGGGAAGCCACCCAACAGCCCTTGTCTTCACGGCTCTACAACCCCGGAACTCTGTGTGATGGAGGAGGCTGTATGGCCTTCTGAGAATCTCTGCATATTCCCTTTGCAGCTGCAGGCACAGGGTCTATAGGAACTAAGGCAGGGGTGTTTGGCATTGTTTTGATGCGGACTGCCAGGCTGGGCACGTGAGGGGAGCGGGCTCAAGGAATTCAGGAATGAAACAGGAATGGGGTCAAGAAACTAGCAAAAAAGCAACACTCCATCCCGTCTGTGTCTCGAGACATGACCGGTGACTAGTGACTAGTGGTCTTATGAAGTTCTGAAACCTGTCTTCAGAATCAGATGTTTGCGTAGAGCTGAAGCCGACCTACAGCCAGTTTGTCGCAGCTCGCTGTCCAGGCATCAGCCCATTCCGCATCAGCTTGTAAGCATGTGGTGCTGCATCACGCAGGACAACCAGGCGCGAGATTTGTTTGCGCCAGTGTCCATTCCACGGCCAACATGCCTCCCAACAGACTTCCCCAGCTCGTGTGTCAACTCAGAAGGCTGCAAGGACGGTAAGCGGGTAGAGGTTTAGGGTTTAGGGTTTCGGGTTTAGGGTTTAGGGTTATTGGTTTAGGGTTTAGGGTTTAGGGTAGAAGTAGAAGTCGTGGCCCCCAACAAAAGAGAGATGCAGCAGGCTGCTGCTGTCGCTCGCTACACAGAAGCCCTCACGCAAGTCAAGCGATTCCTCGTCAAAGTTGCTGGTTCATGGGTAGTTATAAGTAGGGTTATAAGTAGGGTATCTGTATATAATATAACCTATATTAGGGGACTTATAACTCCACTTACAGTACAAAGTGGCTGCCGGAGGACACGGAGCTGACGGTAGCCGCCTCTCACGTCCTGCCTCAGGCAGCATGCTGTGAGCACCGGGAAGTTGAAAGACCAGTGAGTGTTTGCATTTGTCGCCTCCGGGCTCGGGGGGTCTTCGTGCCATTGCAAGCTTTAGGTGATGCTTAGCTCGTGGCTGGCCGGAAGTGAGGTGTACTTTCGGCCCCTTATCCTAGCATCGCAGTCCCTGCGTGAAAGTATCTTGCAACCGAAGATAGTGTTGCACCAGCCTATTGATGTGTGTGTGTGTGTGCATACGCTCGTGTACATACATGGTTCTTCACAGACCCCTCGTCACATATATATATATATATACATGTGTATATATATATATGTATACACATGCACAGCGAAATCTACACCCGAGCGCATACATGCGTATATGTATGCGTGTGTTTTTAGTGATATACGAATGTACGAATGCATACTTTCAGATGTGTCTGCATATAAGCATTTACCGATGTATAAGTGTCTGCCAGTTTATGTATATGTTCATATATATATATATACATACATACATACATACATACATACATACATACATACATACATACATATGCATATATTCTGTATGTACATATTTACATATGTGTATATATATATATACACACACATACATGTACACGTGCTCACATGACCACGTGTTCACAGACCGACAAACAAGAACACACCGTTGCGTAGGTTCATCTTCAGCACTGATGCATCCCGATAGAGCGCTACAAGTCGAGGGCTGTTGATACGGGTTGTGACACGGCTGTGAAGTCTGCAAACAGCACAAGCAGTGGATCAAGTGTGTTTGGACTAGGGTTCAGGCAGATGGCATTCACATTCCACTTCCTGGGGCCTAAGCTCCGAACTTGTGACGTGGTTCACGAAGGACAACTGATGCATCGGTGTATAGAATGGCACATCATGCTGTCTGTGTAGCTGCGCTATGGCTTCTGCAACACCTGTTTCTGAGGGCATCGACGTCGGGAAACTTGAAGACCGCCCGGAGTTCATCTATCCAGATGGTTCTACACTCAGAGGGTTGGCTGGGACATTGGCATCAGGGTCGCGGCACTCCACTATTGATATGGCATAAGTAAGACATACAAGTGCGCAACCTCAAGAACGTAAAGAGCGAAAGCTTGAACCGAGAACTCCTCGCTTATCAGGCACATTGGATTTTGCCAGTTTCACTCATGGCTATATAGCGTTTTTTTTTTGCATCGCGAGGGAACAAGTAACAGGACGCCACCAGCAAGCTCATGTCATCGGTTGAGGGGTGCTCGGTTCCTAATGTGCTTCTTTGGCCCCTCAACTGTACAACAGCCTGCGGTTTAGGGTAATGGTTTCATGACCAGCTAGTGCACTTCTGTCTTTGGTTTCACATCTTGAACTTCTGGAACCGTGCTCAGAGCCGTCATGCCGTTGCCAGCAGTTAGCATCAGCGTGGAGCAAACTCAAATCATCCAGCTCGTGTTCCCCGCAGAAACTGCCATCAGCTTTTCTTTTGAACTTCCTAGCAGAACGGTGTCACGAGCTTGCTGCCGCATACATCCGCATACGTTGTATCCCAAATCATAGACCCTCAGCCCCAAACCAGAAGGCCACGAATCGCAACGGCATTCGTGAGCCGTATTGCCTGATTTTTCCAGCGGTTTTCGCTTCCCCCGATTGTGTCAACATGTAAATGGCAAAATCGTTCACGTCGGGCTTACCTGACACAGTGTTTAATTTATGTTCTTTCCATGATGTGCGTAATACATGCCCAGGTTCAAGCTATGTTGGCCAGTGGAACGGCAGCAAGCGAGAAGGAACTGGCATTCAGGCCAACCATTAAATAGCTGGTTGCCAAACGCAGCGTTCTTTTTTTGCGATGCTCCAGGACTTGGGCAGTGTGATGGTTTTTGAATTGTTTAACTACACGTTCGATCCACCTCTTTCGCAATAACGAATTGGTCGAGACCAAGTCCGGCAACGACTGTCAAGTCTTCCAGGCCATGTGGATGGGAGTATAGGTTTTGCAACTCTGGTGACAGTAGTATCCAAAAGAGTTTTCACCATGGAACAGGGATACTGGCAAGAAGCATTGCTCATGTTCTTCATAGCAACACTCGCAACGGTAGAACCTGCTGTTCCTCTAGCATCAGTGGCCGGGGTGGTGGTAGTAGAACAAGTGTAAAAGAGCAAGCAGAAGCAGCAGCAGGAGTAGTAGTAGCGGTAGGAGCAGTAGTAGTAGCAGTAGTAGTAGTAGTAGTAGTAGTAGTAGTAGTAGTAGAAGTAGCAGTAGTAATAACAATAGTAGCAACAGTAACAGTAATAGTAATAGTAATAGTAGTAGTAGTAGTAGTAGTAATAGTAGTAATAGTAGTAATAGTAATAGAAATAGAAATAGAAATAGAAATAGAAATAGAAATGATAACAGTAATAGTAATAGTAATAGAAATAGTAATAGTAATATTAGTAGTAGTCTTAGTCGTTGTCGTAGTCGCAGTAGTAGTAGTAGTAGTAGTAGTAGTAGTAGTTGTTGTTGTTGTGGTAGTAGTAGCAGTAGTAGCAGTACTGTACTAGTAGTAGCGAAGGTTTCGACTACTGCCTGCTACTACTACTACTACTACTACTACTACTACTAGAACTAGTCGGAGTACCGAAGACGACGACGAGGGGCACAAAGACGCCGACCAGGGCGACGATTACTACAGTTAAGTCTATCAGGATTGCTGATGCTAGAATAAGGAGGGTAGGACTGCGTCCGACAAACACGTTCTTGATTTCTCGTCATGACACGACCGGTCATCTGAACAAAGCATACAACAAGAAATTCGGTTCGAACTTGACCATGTTAGATGATCTAGACTGACGCATCCCCACGACAGCCTCTACATATTCTCCGGGACATGCTGCGAACTGACAGGTGTGGAAGGACGGTGAGCGGTACACGGGTGGCTGGATGGCTGACCAGTTCCATGGCAACGGAAGGCCAGTGCATGACTCCGGCACCGTGAATTCACAGATTGCGCGGCATCGTCTTTCTCAAGGTGTTACCGGCGACATCCTGTCTTGATACGTTCCACGACATTTCAGCGTTCATCGCTCCACTTGTCGCACTTCTCGGAAGTTTCGGGGCTTCTTGTCTCATCATTGGTGGCCAGGCTTCGAAGCAAGGACTTACGTCCTCAGAAATGCGCTTCTGGTGTCTGTTAAATAGAGCGTTCTTGTTTTGCGACTCGATTTTGCTCTTCTTGCACGATGTGACCGGCTTTGCAGAGGTAGAGCGACCATGCCAGTGCAAGCGTTGGTCTCGTTTTGTCCATGGCTACTGCACAAGTCCTAGCACATGCCCGACACAAGCTAGGTTGTTAATTTCGAATGCATGAGAGCTACTATCTCTATGCAGTCCGGTGGCAGGTTTGAGCACCAGAACGGGGACTTCTACGAAGGCGAGTTTGATGCCGGAGCCGCGCACGGCAAAGGCCCGAGATGTCGGGGAGGGATGGACGGTGCTGCACAGGCTGGGCAGTCGTTCTATCTTCGTTGACCACTGGAAGCATGTCATCACGTGATGACGAGTCTGACTCGGGCCGGATTCATGGTGGTCGAACCATAGATGCCCATGAATCCGAGCGCACGACTACCCAGTTGCAACTTGCATCCCCAGAGTCCCGAAAAGTATTGATATGTTAGCCATTGCCAGGCACGTACCAGCAGATTGGGGGTGCAAAATACGTCGGCGAGTGGCAGCAGGATGGTATGCGGACAGAAGTTTCACCGAGTCCCGTAGTGATAGTTTCGTGTGGAACCCGAGGCGTGTAACTTCCTGAGTCCCTCGTGATGGAAGCCTTGCGACTAAGCTCTGAAGCCTTGACCTTTAATAGGGTTTTGGGGCATATTGTACTATAATCATAATAGGGAACCCCCAAACAGTACTGGTAATTATTTAAGCCCCTATATTACAAGCAAAGCTCTGAACCCGGAGCTTCAGGTGAACCTGTCCCCAGTCCCCAGGTACGTACAAAAGGTGCGTTTGGACCGCTCCCCGTTCTCCTCCACCCCACAGCAGTTTCGGAATCAGAGCTGCTTCAAGGGCTACATATATATATATATATATATAGATGCATACGTGTACTATGTATATGCATATGTACATGTATATGTATGTTCGCATAAAATGTGTTTTGAATATGATGTATTATCTATATATAGCATATAGTTTATACACATATTGTGTTTGTTTAAAACTAGTATACAGTATGTATATATATATATACAATATAATAGTAATTATATATATATATAAACATATGTATGTATATATCATAATAGAAACACGAATATTATAGTATAACATAATATACTATACTGTAGTAAAATACAAATATAATGTTCATCTATTCATTTATTGACTCACTGATTGATGGATGGATGGATGGATGGATGGATGGATGGATGGATGGAGGGAGGGATGGATGGAGGGATGGATGGACTGGATTGGAATTGATTTGGTTTGGTTTGATTTGGTTTGTTTGATTGTTTGATTGATTGGTTGGTTGATTTAATGCCTGGTCGAGTGATTGAATGAATGATTGTCTGGTTGGTTGATTGATTGGGTGATTGATGATTGTTTGGTTTATGCATTCCTTTGCTTATTGGTTTAATTATTGATGGAAAAATTAAATGTTTTGGTCTTTGAATGTTCGTACTCAGACTTTGATTCTGATCGGCATTATGTCCTTAAGATGTCACAGCCTGTATCTCGTATTTTGTAGTACACGATGGATGTTACACTACATGTACATATAGCTCCGCATCCAGAGAGGATCAGAAGCACGGCTTCGGCGAAGAAGCTTGGCCTGATGGCACGAGGCCCGCCCTAATTCTGAGATTGTCGTTCCCAAGCATATCTCCAGAGGAACATGAGACGGTACATCAAATCACAGTTTCACAATCGCTGAAAGCTAATCCCTTTATCCTGTCAGTAAACCTTTTTCCCCTAAAAACCAAAATACTCGTATTTTCGGCACGAGTATCGATTCTCGTCCAATTCCTCTATGCTTCTTTCGCCCTTCCCCTGGAAGACCACAGACCCCACAGTCCTACGTTTGCAGTTGCTGCAGCCTTCAGCTCTTGAGGCCCTACGTGCTTCTTGCTCTTAGAGCCTGTACTTCCGTGCCTGCTGTCCTGCGTCGTTGCTGCAGCCCTTGCTGGCTGCCGTTCCTTTAAGTCCAGAGAGAGCTTTGGGAGGGAAAGGTTTGGGAAAGGAGCTCAGCTCACGCGCTAAGTACTACAGCTTCAATACACCTTCGCTCTTGCTCGTCGGGTTTCGGATGCCGTGATACATTCTAAACTGATTAAGCAGCCAGCTTCAGGTTTCCAACCACAAAACCTGGTAGCCACAATTGCGCCACAGTCTTGCCCAACATAAAACCCGGCTTTGAGTGCATCTCCGGTCAAGATGCCTCCCGAACTAACATTTAATCTTATGGACGACAGTGACAAGAACGACAACCACTACCAACAGCACAACAGCAGCAGGAAGAGCAACAACAACAGCCACAACCATGGCCACTACCACAACAGTAATGACAGTGACAATTTCAGTGATTGTGATCGTGGCCGTGACATTGCCACTAAGAAGAGCAGCACGACAACCAGAAGTACGAGCAATAACACAGCCTCAGCAGAAGCATGCTGAAACTTCATGATGTGACTGACCAGTACAGTAGTAAGCAAAAACAAGAGCGACATCCAAACTGATCTCAATACTGCCTATAGTCTCCATTGGAGATCCTTTTTTTGGTTTAACCAATGATATATTTAGGATCGCAAAAGGTAACCCCAAAAAGGAGCTACAATGGAGACTATAGGTGCTATTGAGCCTGGCAGTGCTGCCAATTTGGGGAGCTGCCGGTTGGAAGGTACTCAGGCTATTACGTGCGGGGAGAGAAGTCCGGCTATGGAGAGCTGCTCTGGGCGGACGGGCCGGGATCCCGTGCCAGACATGATCCTATATGCTGCGCTAAGGGTCCATGTATCCTAATAGTGGAACATTGGCCCTAAAGTACCTATACAGGGATTACATTAAGGCCAAAGTATAGACTATTTGGGTACATGGACCCTTAGGGCTGTGGTTCATAGATGAGTTTGTGTTGGATTCGACTCGAGGTGATAGTTGTTTCCCGTAGTCGTCGTTGTGCTTGTCTCTGTGTACATGGCGTGCTCTGTGGTGCAGAGCAGGTCATGCTTATAGGCAGCTTACGTGTCAATGCTTTCCACAGAAGGCATCCTTCAGAAGACGAGCACCAAGCTTTTCGGAATGGAAGCAGTGGTGAGTAGCGCCAAGCAGCGTGTTTGCAAAGTACATGACAAGTCCGGTGGTCTTCTCAGACTTCTCCCGCACCCCGTTCCAAGCAAGGAGTGGGTCCGGCACAGTTCCTGGTCCCACAAAAGCCACGAGAAAGTCGAACGTAGTTGGTTGATACTCTCTCTGACCCAAGCCGATGGTTGGCCGATCAACTATCTACCCCTTGCAATACGCATGTATTCCTGTCTTCCTCGCTTTATTGGTTTGAAGTTTCTGTCGGCCGACATCACACGATGTCAGCAACTCTTGCAGTACGCCAGCCCGAATTCTCCAGGTCTTCTTACCGTGGGGGCTTCTTGAAGAAGCAAATCCACGGCGAAGGCGAGGGTCTTATTCTGGTATCAGATTCCCCCTAAACTTAGCCCTAAACCCTAAACCCAGAAGAAAGGGGGTGACTGGAGGTAGGGATGTAGGGGAGGTGAGCTGTTCCGAGTACGTTGTCAAGGACCCCACTGTTTCGAATCTACAGAACAGTGTTTTGCGTTTGTGAGAACTGCTGTCATGTAGCTGGGTTTTACCAGGCTTCTCTAATCGCTACCGACTCCATTTATGACAGTCCGACAGTCCTGATTTGCAGACTTGTTGTCTTGCCATGCCATTAGACGAGCTTTGGACGTTTTGGGTTTTGGGTCGATGTAGACAGTTCTTTTTGTTTGCTTGGTTTTTGAGGGAGTCTATATGGAGTGGCGAGCAGAAAGTCATTGCGACGCCTTACAAGCAACTTCCGGCATGCAGTACGCTAATTAGCCCTATTGAGCATGGATTTTGACATCAAGCACGGTGGAGGCTTTACCAAGTCTCCGTCAAGACTCCAAAAATACCCTGAGGCGAGTATATTTGGGCGGACGGGCGGCGCTTTCAGGGACAGCCGCTCCCTCAGGGATTCCGAGGTTTCCGAAGCTGGCAACCGGGCCTACGCTTGAGGGTTAAAGGGAAGTGTTTAAAGCAAAGGATTGCGAGCAGGTCAGAAACTATCTCCGGGGAGTCGTCCGGCATTGAAGCAGGGTCTGAAGTCATCTCACTGGGAGGCTAGAGTCTAGACACTCAAAATGTAGAACAGAACAACGTGTCATTCAACCGGAACTCGGAAGACTCCACGCTTCGGACTGTGCTTTATAGTAGCTGGTCACAGTCGAAGGAACATTTTTCTGGGGCGCATGCTCCGGTTGCGAAGTTCCCCCCCTCCAGGTACCTACTATATAGGCCCCTAGGGGCTCTTTTATCCTATATAGTAGGTATTTGGGGGGTTGGGGTTCAGCTTTG
The DNA here is from genome assembly GCA_905221635.1 of Symbiodinium sp. CCMP2456. Taxonomy (NCBI): domain Eukaryota; class Dinophyceae; order Suessiales; family Symbiodiniaceae; genus Symbiodinium; species Symbiodinium sp. CCMP2456. Next base: position 58,037 of record CAJNDV010032141.1, on the reverse strand, counting down.
CCACGGCCTCGCCAAGCCTTTATTGTCTTTACCACTGGCCACGGAGACTGAGCTGCGCTACCTGTTTAGGGTTTAGGGTTTAGGGTTTAGGTTCTACGGTTCTTTTACTTCAGTCTCACGAGCATGAAGAAGAGCAGGGTTTGAACTCGGTTGCCCTTGTCAAGTGTTGCCCGAGAGCTTCATAAAGCCACTTTCAGTCCCCAAACCACGTAACAAGAAACATCAAGCAGCTTTTCTTCGAGGTGGGTGGCAAATCAGATGCATGGAGCAGGTGGGATAGCCACCACCTCTCCCATAAAATGCAAGTTGCCGCTGCTGGACTCTTTGCTGATTTTAGAACCACAGCCAGTCCTACTACATCAAGATTGGGGCTTAATTGTTCACGTCGTTTTCTCCTGAGCGCAAAAGAGATGTGCATGGGTTCTTGTTGCATGTGTATGCACGACTTTGGCTTCACCGATCGCGGCAGATCTCTGCTACACCACCTTGCGCTCGCGATTGCTTCCTGTCCATGCCGGCACGTCTTTTAAGTTCGCCTGGCGCTGCCTCCTACGGCTTTTCATGCTAGAGACTATAGGCACTCATGCAGATGTCGCATCCATGAGATCACTGCGCAAACGCGAACGCTTTGTGTTCGGGCATTGTGGGGTGCTCTCTTTCCACCAACACTATCCGCATCGAGGCTTTACCGTCAGATGCTCTGCTTCCACTACGCAGGGGTGGGGGCGTTTTGTTGTTGATTGTTGCCCAAGCTTTCCCTAACACCCCAAGTACCTTTCTATATGGGGTACCAGAGCCCCTAGGGCCCTATATAGTAGGTACCTGGGGGATGAGGGTTTCTTTGTCAGGCACATTCAATTGGCCTGACGGTCGCTCCTACAAGGGCGAGTGGCACACTCAGAGCGCCTTTCAAGTTGCATGGAGACGTGCAGACGGGTGTTCTGCGAGGTACTACTACGACAAGAAACAAGGAGAAGGGGCTTTTGAGTGGTCCGACGGCCGAAGGCAGGGCAAACCTGAAGATGCCAGAGAGAACTCACCTGCCGCTGACACCATCTGCGGACTTTTCCTCGAAAGTCTCAACTATGCAGTGGTTTTTGCACTACAGTTCCTACACGAAAAGCTGTTGAAAGGATCCCAAAGCTTTCGAAGTCTCACGAAGTCAACAAAACAACCCCAGCATCTTCAGCCTCTGTCACTACGACTATAAGTGATTATCACGATTACCAGTGTCTGCTACTACCATTTTCACGACGGCGACGACGATGACGACGACGACGACTACACGACTACTACTACTACGACTACTACTACTACTACTACTACTACTACTCCTACTCCTACTCCTACTATTACTACTACTACCCAGTAGTAGTAGTAGTAGTAGTAGTAGTAGTAGTAGTCGTCGTAGTCGTAGTAGTAGTAGTAGTAGTAGTAGTAGTAGTAGTAGTAGTGATACTATTATTATTTTATTGCTACGACTACTACGTCTACTACCTCTACTACGACTACTACGACTACTACTACTGACTACTACGACGACGACCTGTATGCTGACTGTAGTTGCAGGTTTTCTTGTTTTCTTTCAGGTACACCGGCCAGTGGAAGGATGGGCAACAGCACGGCAAAGGCATCTTCCGAAAGGCAGATGGCCAGAGCCTGAGTGAGGTCTGGGGCTTTCAGGCTCGGGGTTTCGGGCTTAATTAGGGTTTTGGGTCGAAGATGTCTATAGAAGTTCAAAAGAGTGCTTTGGGGGCTTTGGGGTCAGAGTTTAGGATTAGTCGTTGTGGTTTGCAGTGTTGGGAGGGTCCCGTAACAGGCCTATCGCTACGTCGTTGGGATGCTATAGCTTGTCACAGCAGGGACCATATCAGGCACAGTACTTCCCAACAGGTCGTCATGTTTTTTGTAGGCAGTCGAGCTGCGAGAACGCCTGGGTGCTCAGTCAGAAGTGACAGGATTGGCTCCGCCCTCACAGTCTCTACGACCAGACCAGCTTGCCTGAAAAAGGTGCCTGGAAGCCCCGAAGGTTTTCAAAGGCGATGTAGCATCGGTTCCTGCGGCTGTCGAGAACACCTGAGCAGTTCGAAAGTTGTGTGGAGGTCGTGGAATGAAAAAAGCTGTTGGGGCTTTGCCGCCCAGGTTCAGAGGAGGACGGCACCTGGACGGAGGGCAAGCTGACAAAGAAGTCCACGAATCTCTAGTTTCATATGCCCTGATTATGGGGTTAGGAGATCGGTTCATATCCGGGTGCATAAGCCGGCACTGCAAAGTCTCAACATGCTAACACACACATGACACACACTGTCCTTGCTAACAGAGATGTGACGACCTTCCAGTTGCAGGGGGTTGCTGAGCAACAGCCTTGTGAGACCGTGACCGTTTGGTGACTGCCAGGAAGTGGTCCCGTAGTTGCATGATTAGGACCTACGGAGCAGAGGGATATTTCCAGAGACCATGCTTGGATTTCGGAGAGCACATTCATGCCCAGGGGACACTTGTATAAGCCTTATTGGCAAAAGCCCCAATATCCCAAACTTGAAACCCCGGACCCGACACTGGCAGCACGTGCCAAAAACCATGGCTCCCAGTGCATCGCCATTTTCAGTCTAGTGCCCTTCTCGGGCTTTCCCGCTGGCTTGGCGACTCCTCCTGAATAGCGGGCAGTCATGATTTGTTCACAGGCGAACGCTTTTGGTCTTGAGAGTTCAAGGTTCTCCAGTTCCAGATGTGCATGTTGCCCAGACCTTTTGCTCTTAACTCCAGGCTATCTTCCAGCACGCGTTGTCTCAGACTAGGACAAACATAGGGGCTAAAGCATTGCCAATACAAGTTAATTGGGGCTCCTAGTTTTATATTCTAATTGTTAAGGCCCCTGTACTTTGAGTCTTGACTACCTGTAGTCTCGACTGTAGCTCCCTTTCGGGGTTCATTTTATCGGATCCTGACTAGTAAATTGGTTTCACCAAGAAAGGAACTACAACGCAGACTATAAAACCCTAAACCCTAAACCCTAAACCCTAAACTATGGGTAGGGGCTCTAAAGGAGACGCAGAGAGGACCGGGGAGGGAGTCGCTACAGCGCTCGTAAGGCCCTGGCCAGAAGTTCTGCTCTCGACTTGGGATGTCAACAACATCGAAACACTTAGGATTTAGAATTTAGATTTTGGGGTTGAACATTTAGGATTTAGAATTTTGATTTTGGGTTGAACATTTAGGATTTAGAACTTAGATGTTGGGTTGAGGGTTTCGAAATTTAGGGAGGTTTGCCGCAGCTTTACAGGTGACGCTCGACAGCCTGCAACACCGCAAAACAGGGTTCAGGCCGGCGCGAAGTATCTGCGGCCCTTCTGATGGACGTAGAATTCCAGACGTGCTTGGGCCTTCATCTGTCCTCCGTGCCGGAGCCAGTTCTACGGTCGCCACTTTGTCCTTTTTAGAAGGGCTAAGCGGCAAGCTTTCAGTTGAAACGAAGCTACGTGACTCTGTGCCGAAGAAAGCGAGCGAGACTGATCTTGCAGCTGCTCGTAGGGTCGGAATGTCGAAGTCATGCTGGTTTTGAGAATTGAACTGGCCCTAACCCCAGGTACCTACTATATAGGGCCTTGAGGTTTCCAGTACCCGATATAGTAGGTACCTTGGGGGTTAGGGTGGTATATGCGGCACGATCGTTAGCCGAAGTGTTCCTTTCCAGCAAGGTATGACACAAGTATGCTGTGCGAGAGGCTTTGTGTTCAGCACCTGACCGGGTGAATTTAGGTCTTGTTCGGGGCATCGTCGTCGTGAAACCCTGAATCCTTGTACAGGCAGGTAGCGTTACATGGACTCTTCTAGCCACCTAAACCCTAAATCCTAAACCCCAAACCCTAGATGGGCTCTCGTCTGCAGGCTTCTGTAGGGGTTTAGGGTTTAGGGTTTAGGGTTTGAGTGTTCGAGGGTTTTATAGAGGCTTCTTAGGGGTTTATATGGGTCTCACATGCATTTGCCGTGGCTCAAACCCAGGCGTAGTTGCCAGGGTCCTCAGTTCCGGGTCTACTAGGACCCGGTTCGATGCCCCGGCCCTGCTCCGTGCCACAGCTGAGATTACGCTTACATTTCATTCAAGTCCAAAAGAAGCACTGTCTGAGGAGTGCCCAAAATCGGGGCTCATGCCTGGATTGATCGTAAGCTTGTTTAGTCGTGCCGCATGGTTTCCATGCAGTTTCGGGCCTTTGACATCTCTCTGCACGAGCGTTCTGCTTAGGCTGCAACTCCCTGCAACTCCCTTGGGCCCCCTTATCATGTGTGCATGTGTGTACGTTTTCTGCCTGCAAGATGTGTTGTTATTTCGTGACTCTGTCTTTCTTTCTCTCTCTCTCTCACTAGGCATGTCTCCGTGCCCTTGCCAGCTTGTCTCTCAATCAAGCTGTAAGTGCATGCATGCATTGATGACGGATGGATGGATGGACGGACGGACGGACGGATCATGGATGCATGGATGGATGCATGGATGCATGGATGGATGGATGGACCGACACTGGGATGGATGGATGGATGGGTGGATGGACGTCCGTCCGTCGGTCGGTCTGTCTCTCTGTCTGTCCGCTTGTCTGTTTGTCTGTCTGTTTGTCTGTCTATTTGCAGTTCTGCATGTATGTAAGTATGTCTGTACGTCTTTTTGTTTGTTGGTACGTATGCATGCATGCATGCCAGCATGTATGTATGTTTGCATGTGTGCACGCATACATATGCATGCATGCATGTATGCATGTATGCATGTATGCATGTATACATGTATGCATGCATGCATGCATGCATGCATGCATGCATGTATGTATGGATGGATGGATATGTGTATGCTTGCATGTATGTATGTATGTATGTATGTATGTATGTACGTATGTAG